>JAJGRW010000975.1:75856-164344 GCA_025461045.1 Carex parvula | reverse complement strand
AATTTCCAACTAATTTATCTATATGCAATTACTTTATTATTAACTAGTATAGTGATAATTAAATCAGTGATTATATAAAGATGGAGATCTTGAAGAATTAATTATAGAAAAATCTGATTGCAATTAAAATTTCAAAATACCTTTCTTGTTCAAACTTGGGAATTAAAAACTCCAAAAATCTTGCTAAATGAGCAAAAGAGTTGAAACATTCTCACAATTGAACAAATTAATTAAAGCAGCCATGCCATTATAAACAAACTAAATTGAGTCACATAATTTATTCATTCCAATATCAACGGTAACAAAGATTCAATTACAAAAGCAAACAACACAGCAACAAAAAGAAACACAGGCTAATTAAAACATGAATCTGCTCCGTACCAACAAGGATCTACCAGTCTAACACAATATAACAGAACAGACATAGCTCCAGTAATGAAGCTAGTACTCAGTTTCTCTCCTTTCTCATTGCTTTATATCTCCCAAACCAAGTGTGTTTGTCTCTCCTTTCTCATTGCTTTTATTATCTCCCATACCAAGTGTGTTTACGACCGCATCCTTCGCCCCGAAGGCCACACTTTTCACCTGCCCCCGCCTACAATTGACCCAAAACCAAAACCAATTATCATATTAAAAATCAGCCACATTAATTGGTTCATTCAGGGTACAAGTAATTAGTGGCTATTAATTTGATTGATTTACCTGTTGCAGAATGCCGCCGGTCTCCTTACCGGCCTCTGTGGATTCTTTGGTATATTGCGCCGTTTCAGAAGCCTTCTGCTTTGCAGCTTCGGTCTTCTCACCAAGGAAGCTGCCGGTCTTCTCCTTACCGGCCTCTGTGGATTCTTTGGTAGATTGCGTCGTATCAGAAGCCTTCTGCTTTGCAGCTCCGGTCTTCTCACCAAGGAAGCCGCCAGTCTTGTCAGTCCCTCCTGGGCCCGCTCCTTGGCAGCCTGAGCGGCATCACAAGCCCTGTCCCTCACCTCAAAAGCCTTCTCCTTTGTCGTATCTATCAGATTTCCAGTTTTCTCCTGCATTGGTTGAATGAAAATTTTCTAATTCGTTAATTACCAACTAATGGTAACAGAGTGCATGCTGCATTGAAACTAATTTTGATTGGAGATGGTGAAAATATTACCTCAGTACGGCCCTTGGTCTCACCGGCCTTGTAGCTTGCTTGCTGGTTTGATGCCATTTTGGTCGTCGTTGTTGGTTCTTTTGATTTCTCTTCTTTTGCTTGTTTATTTATCAATGTAACAGTGTGAGTAAGCTCTTATCGTTTGTGTATTGGCAAGCTGCTCTGATACAAGTATTTATAGATTAAAGTGATATGGGTAAGCGACAGGACGCGTGTATTGTTGACAATGACACGTAGAGGGGTACGTGTACCACTAGAATTAACGCCACTGCTGGTACCGAAAGATGCGAAATTATTATATATTAACCAGTAGAAAGTTGCCAATTGGCTTGCTCAGTTCTTGCCTTATCTAGGGTTGCAAACGAACCGACGAATCGCACTTACCTCCATTTAAATTTGATTAAATTAATTACGAACTAAATTTGATTTGAATTAGTTTTAAATGAACTCAATTTCAAGTCACAGTAAATTAATCAGGCCAGGTTGGATTTCGACTCCTTCTCTAATTGGGCTTATTCTATTTTCGGCACCTTGTGCATTTATTTACAAACATAGGTGGATTATCCGATATTTTTATTAATATCCAAAGTTAATTGCAAATTAATAAATATACCTACGTTAGTTGTGTATTTTTACAAATATCCAAACCGATCATTTAATGGACGATCCACTTTTTTTTCAACTGGTCATTAAATGGCGGTTCTCAAATTTTTTTTTCTATTTAAATAGTCATTAAATAGCCTTTTTTAGTGTACAATTAGATAGTCATTAAATCAAATTAAAGATGTTGTACCTTAAAGATGTTGTCTTGCTCTGAGATATTTAATGACCATTTAAATGCAACAAGGGTTGTGTCTAGCCAATTGAAAGTAAATGCAACAAGAGTTGTTCGTCTCTACACCAATTTTAAACTAGAAATATTTTCATTTGTTTTTATAAATTGAAATATTATGAAAGGAAGAAGTAAATTGTTGTGTGAAGACGTATTTATTTATTATTGTCTGATAATAAGCCATGAAAATTAGTCCAAGATAAGAAAGCTTTGTTAATCTCAACTACTTTTCATTTTCATTTAATGACTATTGAAGATTATGGTATTTTGCATAACACTGTTCAAGTAAAGTTTTTATATAAACGTGAAGATTAAGGTAACATCTTTAAATACAACATCTTTAATTTAATTTAATGATCATTCAATTATATGCTAATAAAGACCATTTAATGACCATTTAAATAGCAAAAAAAAAATTGAGAACGGTAATTTAATGGCTTGTTGGAAAAAAAGTGGACTGGCTTTTAAATGACCGGTTTGAGCATTTTTAAAAATACCTAGCTAAGGTGGGTATATTTATTAATTTGCAATTAACTTTGGATATTAATAAAAATGTTGGATGGGTTATCTGTCAGCGTCTGTTTTATTTTCGGTAAATAAGTTCGCAATTTCATATATTTAAAATCTCATTTTTATTTAATTTATTTAATTTTCTATTCCTAGTCTCGCATACTTTAATTTTCATATATTTAATTGATTCATATTTGTATGTCATACAGAAAACTCAGATCCATCGTGTATCCTTGCTAAAGATTTTCTTTTTCTTCATTACTTCTCTTTTTGAAACAAAGCAACTGTTGCCTCCTCCATTTCCTGAATCTATATCCTCTGCATTAACGCAACTTTTGAGTTAAAAGATTTCTACCGTCGGATTGAATCTACGGTTCAGATTTATTAGACCCTGCCCCATCGAAATTCGTCTCTACTCTTCTCCAATTGCTCTCTCTCCTCTCCAGTTGCGTGTAGTATCCTTCTTCTTCAAAATGTTGATCTGTTAATTTAGTGCAGTAACAAGAATCTCAAATCAAAATAAAATGAGAAGCACTTAATCGTGTAACAGGAAACGTGTTCAATAAGC
The DNA here is from genome assembly GCA_025461045.1 of Carex parvula. Taxonomy (NCBI): domain Eukaryota; kingdom Viridiplantae; phylum Streptophyta; class Magnoliopsida; order Poales; family Cyperaceae; genus Carex; species Carex parvula. The sequence continues at coordinate 161,296 of JAJGRW010000975.1, read as the reverse complement.
AAATTTAGATTCCTCTCTAACTCAAAAAGATATTTATTTGAGAAAGAAAAAAAGAAATTTCATTCAAGACTTGAGAGGACATCTTTGGCGCATCTTTGGATAATGCCCTTGACTAGCCCTGCTACACATGGCCGGAACCGGTGCCAAGTTTCGATTCGAAAAGATCCTTCTCTCGGGCTACACGCCAATGATTATGATGATTGCGAGAAGAGCCGATAAGGAAGAAAAGAACGAAGAGGGAGAAGAGTACGCGCACAACTAGAGTAAAGAGCCAGCAATTGGAGAAGAGTAGAGAAAGAGTAGAGACGCGAATTTTGATTGGTAGGGTATAATAAAACTGAACCGTAAATTCAATCGGACGGTGAAAACATTTTAACTCAAAAGTTGCGTTGACGCAGGATATGGATTCCCATTTCCTTGGATAAGCCATTTATTCTTTACTGTTATAATATAATTAATCCCCTCTTCCCCAAACTTAACATAGATCATATATGAATAGTATCTATCAATTTTGGATTGAATTATCAAGGATAATTAAATCCTTTTATCATTTATCCTCGGTTTCTAATGGATTCTACATCCGAAGTCCGATTGGTATCGAACTCAAATTATTTCCTTATAACGGACTCAAATTATTCCACGTCCGTCCAATCCGCCTTAAAATTTGAAAAATACCTTTCTTGTTCAGACATGGGAATTAAAAACTCCAAAAAAATCTTGCAAAATGAGCAAAAGAGTTGAAACATTCTCAAAATTGAACAAATTAATTAAAGCAGCCATGCCATTATAAACAAACTAAATTGAGTCACATAATTAATTCATTCCAATATCAAAGGTAACACAGATTCAATGACAAAAGCGAACAATACAGCAACAAAAAGAAACACAGGCTAATTAAAAAACATGAATCTGCTCCGTACCAACAAGGATCTACCAGTCTAACACAATATAACAGAACATACATAGCTCAAGTAATAAAGCTAGTACTCAGTTGTTATCATCTCCCAGACCAAGTGTGTTTTTCTCTCCTTTCTCATTGCTTTTATTATCTCCCAGACCAAGTGTGTTTACCACCGCATCCTTCGCCCCGAAGGCCACATTTACCACCGCATCCTTTGCCCCGAAGGCCACATTTTTCACCTGCTCCCCCGTCTACAATTGACCCAAAACCAGAACAAATTATCATATTAATTAAATCAGCCACATTAATTGGTTCATTCAGGGTACAAGTAATTAGTGGCTATTAATTAATTAATTGATTGATTTACCTGTTGTAGAATGCCGCCGGTCTTCTCCTTACCGGCCTCTATGGATTCTTTGGTAGATTGCGTCGTCTCAGAAGCCTTCTGCTTTGCAGCTTCAGTCTTCTCACCAAGGAAGCCGCCGGTCTTCTCCTTACCGGCCTCTGTGGATTCTTTGGTGGATTGCGTCGTATCAGAAGCCTTCTGCTTTGCAGCTCCGGTCTTCTCGCCAAGGAAGCCACCAGTCTTGTCAGTCCCCTCCTGGACCCGCTCCTTGGCGGCCTGAGCAGCATCATAAGCCCTGTCCCTCACCTCAAAAGCCTTCTCCTTTGTCGTATCTATCAGGTTTCCAGTTTTCTCCTGCATTGGTTGAATGAAAATTTTCTAATTCGTTAATTACCAACAAATGGTAACCGAGTGCATGCTGCATTGAAACTAATTTTGATTGGAGATGGTGAAAATATTACCTCAGTACGGCCCTTGGTCTCACCGGCCTTGTAGCTTGCTTGCTGGTTTGATGCCATTTTGGTCGTCGTCTAGTTGCTTCTTTTTAATTTCTCTTCTTTTGCTTGTTTATTTATCAGTGTAACAGTGTGAAGAAGGTCTTATCGTTAATTTGTGTTTTGGGAAGCTGCTCTGATACAAGTATTTATAGATTAAAGTGATAAGGGAAAGCGACAGGACGCGTGTATTTTGACCCGTAACTTGTTGACACGTAGAGGTGTACGTGTACCCTCTAGAACGCCACTGCTGGTACCGAAAGATGGGAAATTATTATTATATTAATTATTAAACCAGTAGAAAGTTGGCAACTCAGGATTAAGATAAAAAATTATAAAGATTAAGAAATATAATATAAAGAAAGGATATATCGGCCTATTCAGTGGCAGCAGTAAGCAACTCAGGATTGGTCTCAACTCTATCGTTACGTCTGTCAGAGCGCATCTGTGGCAATGCTCCCCATATCATTGCCACCACATTCCCTCCACTTGACTTCTGCACACCAAAGAAACTAATTTCTCAGAATCATACAAAATGCATTGAATACTCAATTAAATAACAATCTCGTCAACTACTAGAGCAAGCTCGTCAATCGAGAGAGTGTAAATTGAAGGGATTTAGCGCAGGATTAAGTTGAGATTAGATTAAGGAACGCTGAAGAGAAATTAGGAAGGTTGAGAAGGGGATGGAGCGCAGATGCGGAGAATAGAGTACCTGATATCACCGAGGAGACACGCATGTCAACCAAAACCTCCTCAGTCATCTTTACCATCGTCAAGACTATCTCCGCCCCTCACTTTAAATCTCTCCCTCCCCCTACTCTTATCTATCTCTACCTTCTCCGACCTTCGCCGGAGCGGAGGAAAATAGCTGTATGTAAGAAACGGGGAGGCGGAGTAGAGAATCGAGGTTGGGATTTGGAATTGCAAGTCGTTTGAGTTGTCTGAGCCGAGTGGTGTGGTAAAGAAAGCAAGGCCCGGTCTAAGTGTGAGTGAGACCAGTTTATTCCGTGTCATAGTAAATCAGGCCAGTTGGGTTCGACTCCTGCGCTAATTGGGTTTTATTCTATTTTCGGCCCCTTGTTCATTTAGTTACAAACATAGGTGGATTAGGGTGATGATATTAAACCAACAACAATTTTATTAGACACAACATTATGAAAATATTTATGATAGAGACAGATTTTATATCTTCATTTTCCTTTAAAAAAACTGATTCTCTCTCTATTACCACATAACTTTTTTCCTTAAAAGTTATATTTTATAAAGTATGTTATTTTGTTCAAAGTCTGTTTCTCTGTCATATATTATTATATGATTTATTTCCTAAGAAGTTAGATTAACATAATAAATATTCTTTATTTATTTTCATTAATTGATCTTTAGATTTTGTAAGAGAACTACATAAGTGAATGATTGAAATTATATTATTAAAATCTATATCATTGTATATAGCGATTTATTTATCCAACTTCACAATTTTTTAACAATCCACTATAAAAAAAAATTGTTTTGGTCACTTAACATTTATTCATTTTTGTGCACAAAAATCACTAAAAACAACATGATTACTTATATAAAAACATATTGAATTTAAATTATCATGATAATTTTAACATTCAACTTATGATTAAAATAATAAATTAAAAGTACAACAAAACACTACAATAAAAAATTACATCAATCATGCTAAAATTTCTTCCGGCGCCCCAGTTACTGAACTCGCTTTCTAAGCAACTTTTTTTTTAACTCACTATATTAAGCATAAATTTTTCCAAATTGATGATAGCTCATTAATTTGTTTTCTCCATTAATGCTACGAACATGATAACCTACAAAGAAAATGGCCCATCAATGAATAACTAACTCATTATATTGTTTTTAATCAAAATATTGTAAGAATTAACTGATCTTAATCATTTGTGATGTCAAGCAATATATTCAGATCAATGATATTATGTGAGGTGCTTCTATTAGAAGGTCTGCCTTGATGTGAAGACATGACAATCTTAAAATATGATGGATCTCGTCGAGTTGAGCTTAAATTATTTTTCTTTTTTGACCTTAATATCTTAGATCTATTTAGTCGTACAATTGGTTCAGAAAGAATTGGAGAAGACCTAACTAGCTCCTTAATTCTTTCTCTAGCAATCTCTTTTTTATTAATGGGCCATTCCATGTACTCATCTTGGAGCTCTTTTATTAGTTCTTTCATTTCATCATGGTCGCCATGGACCATGTTGTCGGTAGGAAGTGACCTTAAATCTATCCTCCATTGCTTGTTTATCATTTCTAGGGCTATCATCTTTTGCTTCATCATTTGATGTGCACATGGAAGACCCATGGTAGCCATAAAGGTTCCACTGCATGTTGTTTCAAAGGTTCTTGCGAAAATGGGATGCATACATAGAGTAATTAACTACAATTGTATTTACTATTTTTGAATTAACTACAATTGTGCTTTCATAAATAAAATTAATATATATTTGTTCTAGGTGTACCTTGCTTGATTTTTTTCGTATTGCTTCATCAGTTCCTTCAATGCATACTCTGACACATGATGTATTATTTTCTTGAATGCAGGAATATTGCATTGATGTGGAACTCGTATCTTTTCAGCAGCTAGTTTCGTAGTGCAATAAAATGAACTATTGAAACTAGATACACCGACAATATCAAGTAAGGGCATTTTATATCGGTTTGTTTTGTAGGTGCAATCCATTACAAAGATATTAGAGAAGCTTTTGGTTAGTTCCATTGACAAAGGATGCGCAAAAAAAAGGTGTGTGAGTTGTCCATCTTGGTTTTGCAAATAATTATAAATGAAGCCACCTTTTCCAAGTTCCTCAAACAATGCTTGAATCAAAGTTCGACCTCCAAGGTTGTCTCGTCTAATCTTTGCTTTAGCATTGTAAATTGTTCTTGATATAGCTCGAAGTGTGGAATTCTGTTGTCGAAGTGAGGTCAAAATTTGCCTTGGTGGCGCTCCCGATTGGCTCATCTGTTTAACGCTTGTCAATTCATTGAGCGACAACCGACGAGAAAATGGATGCCCAGAGATATTACTTGACGGCTCATGGTTGTGTGATAAACTTTTTATCTCCACCATCCAAAAACCATCATCTTGTTTTTTCCCTTTAATTTCAAAAGGGCAACCAATGAGACGGCTACTTGTGCTTCTTTTTCGTAGTTCAGAAGGAACTTTTCGGGTGTCTCGATATACACCGCCTCTGTCACAACGCAAAATCACAAATTTATTTGGTCGCGAGCCGCGAGTTGTTAGCACATAACCTTTAGCACCATAGAATTCACGAACGACACGAAGCAAATCATCACGATTTTCAAACTTCAAACTAAGAAGTTGATTGCTTTCATTTGCATCATTCAAAACTTGATTTTCAAGATTTTCTTCCAGTTGGTTAGGAGATTGATCCATCTATTCAATTAACAAATAGAAATTAATTACAAAATATCAATAAACAATTTTCCTAACAATTTTAATTAAAATAGACTATAGATAATAAGTATCAAAATTAAGAAAAAAATTATAAAGTTTAAAAATTAAAGCGATTTTAAAGCGAGATATGTAATACAATCCAGTAGCCGTCTTCTTTTTCGTAGATAATAAGTATCAAAATTAAAGCGAGTTTATCATAATATTAAAAAAAAATTACAAAAAAAAGTTAAATACATACCTTGACTTAATCTGGTTTGAGTGGAAATTAGTATTGATGCCTCAATGCTTGAAATTTCAATTGAATTGATGGTTTTCGTGTAAAGTTTGTAGTTATATAAAAAAGGAAAAAAAAATGAAGCATAAAAAGATTAAAAGGAAAAAGGAAAAAGTTATCTAGCAATTATGGAAATCAAATAATTTAATACATGATCACTATATTAATTACATTATAGAAAAATATGGTAATTAGCAAAACAATTAAAGAGGGTTAAAATCGTCCATACATAAATTTTATTAAAGATGTCGTGTTAATATAAATGTGTGTGGTGTCAATATGCCTACCCGTGGATTATCCGATATTTTTATTAAACTAAAAAGTTAATTGCAAATTAATAAATATACCACGTTAGCTGGGTATTTTTGGAAATGTTCAAACCGGCATTTTAATGGCCGGTTCACTTTTTTTCTCAACCGGTCATTAAATGGCCGGTTCTTAATTTTTTTTTTGTTTAAACGGTCATTAAATGGTCTTTATTAGCATACAATTAAATAGTCATTAAATCAAATTAAAGATGTTGTACCTTAAAGATGTTGTCTTGCTCCGAGACATTTAATGACCATTTAAATGCAACAAGGGCTGTGTCTAGCCAATTGGAAGTAAATGCAACAAGGTTGTTCGTCTCTAAATCTTTCATAGAAAAATGTGTACTCATTATTGTTTTCATTTGGAAAAAATTGTGTAGAAATTATAGTTCCCTTTAGGAAAATTGTGTATACACACTGTGATAAAAATGAGAACGACCAATGCATAAATATGTTGACCATATATGTTAAAGCTATGACCTCTAGAATTAATACAACGTAATTAATTCTTTTGGGGTGAGATGTATCACATATAACCGAGTTGAATCTCTATTTAATTCCTGATTTCAACAATTCATTAAATAATCCAATAATTAGAATTGACAATTTATTCAGTTCCACCAAATTTTAGACTCAATACTGTAGGGCGCAGAAAGTTGCACAGCTGGTATGGAAGGCGTGTGCATATGTATTTAAATGTCTCATGGTTCAATGCTCTCGATTGGTTAAAGAACATCGAACTTGAGACATTCATTTCTTTCTTCCTGCTATTCCTTCCGGTTCACCCTCGACAGACCTACGATTCATAATCAGTCCATCGAGAGAGTTTAATGATTGTGGGGGCGTTTAACTCCCAGCGGGCGCAAGCCCCCGCTGTTAATTACATCAGATGACCCTTCCAAGCCATACTGAATACCTCGTTCATTCCAGGATTTGAAGTCTATTTGTCGTGAATTGAATAAAGGGGCTAAAAGGGGAAAAAAGCAAACTCATGTACTTGGTCTTTTTGTTTGATTATCATTGTTTTAGGTATTTAATGAATATGTATATCCACAAGATGCAATGAATGTTACTAAAATACATTTATTATGCCTTTTTATTTATTTTAGAAACCTATTTGTATCTGAGAAAATCTATCTTTATTTTATTGATATTTTTATTTAAAAGGAAATGATTTGAGCATGAAGAAAAGTGGAGAAAGGGGTATTTTGGTCATTTGACATGCTATGTGATGTCTAATTATGCTTGATTTTAATTTAAAAACATAAAGGGTTTGATTTGGGTTCATTTGGAACTGGTTTGAGCTGATTTGGATTTGAAATGAAGAAGTTATGGCCAATAAGGGCTGAAAAGGACTTATTTGTGAAGTTTCAAGTTTTTCAGGGGCCTATTTGTAAAGCTGGAAGGGCTGAGATTTGTAATTTGGGCTTTTGGCAGGGTCTGAAGTGGAAATTGGGCTTCCAGGGACTCATTCGGAGAAGTTTTAGACATCCAGGGGCTTATTTGCAAATAATCAGGGACTACTTTGTGAAGAAGTTTTTGTCGGAAGGGCCTCTTTGCAAAAAGCTTCCTTTTTATTATTTTCTGGACTTAGAGATTGTAATTGGGCTTTAAGATTAGTGCTCTGGGCCTTTGAGATGCTCTGATGGCTTTAGGATCCACACAGTGCTTCCGGATTCGTGCAGGATGCTTGACTTGAGTGATTTGCTTTGAGATTCGGTTATTAGGCATTAGGATTAGTAACCGCAGGATGTGGGTGAAGAGGCCTTTGATTGACCCGGCATGTGGGCCCCTTGGCGTGTTTGATCTCAAGTCCTTAGATCATTTCTTGCTTTAAGATTTGGATTTTCATTTGAATTCTATTTTGGCGCCGAGATCCATCGGTTTGGGTCGCTTCAAAGATCGTGCTCAACTTGATATGAGCTGGGGTTTGAAACCTGAGTCTAGGGTTCGGCTCTGGTGCAGCTCCGGCGAGATTCCGGTCACGGCAAGGCCGGAGAGCGACACCATTGGGGTCGCCTTAGACCTGTGAGTCCATTGGCCATCTTGTCGGCGGTGATCGATCATCGGAGAGATGCGGTACACGGCTAGCTTCGGGTTTCGGTACCGATGGAGTTTTAGCTTGATTTCATCGATCCTCTTTGTGTTTCTCTTCAATAATTAGTCATTTAAGCGTCGTTTGGGCATGAAGAAACTCCATTTGAGATTAATTTCATCTTTCATCAAGTTTCTAGCATATTCCCGGTTTTAGCTTTCTCGGTTTGGTACCGATTATGAATTGGTACAGGATTTCTCGGCTTTGAGGTGTATTTAGGAGATGGAACATCATAATTCGAGCATGTTTCAGAGGTATCCAGGTCGAAAGGGATTTTATTTTTGGGCATGGCATTGAGTTCGGGTATGAAATTGATATCGGGTCTCGGGTTTGAGTAAGAGACATGAAATTCTCTTCCATTTCTCTTGAATTTTATCAATAATATGTATGATTTTTATGTCATTCTTGTAATATAACATCTCAGGAGTAAATACATGAAGTTTGGGAATTTTATGCCTTTTATTTCTATTTTTAAGAGAAGCAGAAAAAAACATAAGGGGGTAAATGCAAATGTGCATATTGCTGTTTTCTAATTTTCTGACATCCAACTTTGAAAATGGCTAAAAAATAGTAGAAAAATCAGAAAGATGCAAATTTTGAGTCTAAATTGATTGTTTTTTTATCCTCTATCTTCCTATTCAAACAGATTTTTGATTTGGGTTTTTGATCAGCCTGCACTGGCTGATCTGTACCAACAGGTCATTTAGGTATTTTTCTGTGCTTATGCTATTCTATTAACCATGATATCTTTATCTTTAAATGCTATGAATGAAAGATTGCATCAAGGAAGAATCAAAGGGGTACTAGCATCACATATGTCATTTGCTAGTATTTATGAAGATATACATATAGGTCTTTGATCATTTGCATATTCACATAAAAGGGTCTTTGAGCATCATATCATAGGGATTGGAATTACCCTCTTCTCATTTGCCCTCTCCTTCTAGTAATTATGCATCTAGGTCCTCTTAAAAGTAATAAAATTCATAATATGGAACAAGATGTAGTAAAACATCAATTCTTCACATATTACTCCTTTTATTCCTCTTTTATGCATTAAAGTCCATTAAAAATGACACAATTAGGGAGATGTAGTTAAACATCAATCCCCATCATGCCAATTAATTCAAATACCCTTTTCATCTTGTTATGCACTTTTAATTTAATTTTCATATTAAAAGAATTATATAAGAAATTGATATTCAAAGGATGTAGCTAAACATCAACTTTGATATTTCTTCCTTTTATATTTCTTATGATATGAAAATGTCACTTTTAATATATACATTATTTATATTTATGTGATTATGTGTTTTATTATTTTCTTTTGCAATATAAAATAAAGAAAAGGGGCAACAAAAGAAAGAAGAAGAAATAAAGGAAAAGAGGAGATAGAAAATAAAAGCAAAGAAGAAAAATAACAAATTTCGACATTTTTGTATTTTATTTTTATAAAGATCACCAATAAGACAAGAAAGATGCAAATAACATATTTTTATTATGTACATCTATATATATTTTTTTTTTGCTTTAAAAGGAAAGAAGATGCAAAAGAAGAAATGAAGCATTTTCATTGATCATCAAGCTATATATTTCTTTTGTTTTTTCCTCATCCTAGGATGAACTAGAAATCATATAGCTCTCACATCCATGGTTTTGAGAGTAAAAGAAAAAGGAAATAGAAGATGAGAACAAGATCAAACAAAGAACAAACAAGAAAATTATCAAACAAAAATCCTTTTATTTCGATTAAAATGGGATATACACAGATCATGGCTCATCTTGAGCTTACATTTCTTCAGGTATTAATTACCTTTCTAAAAACTTGAAACCTTGAAGCTCTAAACCTAAGTTTCTTTGAAAATGGAGGTTTCTCTTTGGTTTGATTCTAGCACAGGAGTTTATGGAGAAGAAGATGTATATTCAGCATTCATTTTAGGTGCCTTATATAAGGCAGGCATGGGCCTAGGGTTTAGGGTTCAGCTGAGGTGTCATTTGCTATGCACACCAGCTGTTTGATGCATAGTCTGGATTCATCCTCGGCCTCCTTGTGTGTATACATGGCAAGGATCACCCAATGGGGTTTTAACACATTATTCATCTTTGCTGGGAGCAATTTCGACCCTTGGATCAATCTTGGATACCATGTATTCAGTTATAGCCTTTGAATGGCCGGCCAAAGAAGGCAACACTTGATTCACGTGCCCCAGCACCTCTGGAAGAGATCCTTCCATTCTTGTCTTCATCCAGGGACTTATTAACACGTGTCCTGGGGACCCTTTAACGTATTAATAGCTGTAGCATGCGGGGTATGTTGTATTGGCGGTACACCGGGCTTAGCATACTCCCTTCTTGGAATTTGTGTTATGGTTCTCGAGACATAGACATTTGGTGTCGCAATGTGCCTCTTAGAGTGTTCCAGGGCACCCCATACCCCTTACTGAGCCAATTCATCATGTTCTGCCCAGACCCGAACTGCACCAGGTCACATTCGGGTGCAGGCCCAATTTAATGTGTTTTTAATTAAATTGGAGCCTCTGGTGGCATTTCTAAGGCTTGAATATCATATCTACAAAGTCTCAGAATTTAATTTGCACTATACTTCAAGTTTTTCATTTTTTTCTTTATCCCTCCTTCCTTCTCGGGTTCGGGTTTCGTGGTACATTAAATCCCTCTTTTCACAAGAGAGTTGGAAGAGATGAAGATGTGACTGGTTTTGCGCTTCTAGGTGAGCTTCGACCTGATATTTCCTTTATTTGGTCAATTTCGGAACTTAAGCTCGGGTCTTAGGCCCAACAGAGAAGAAGGAGGAGACTCTGGCGAGTGGGACCCGCTTGTCGGTCTCCCTACACTAAACATTGTACCCCTTCATTTCTTTTGTTTATCCGGCCTGCTCTTGGTGTTAGATGAACCATGTGGCAGCTCTAACACGGTGCACGGAGCACTGAGTTCGCGCAAAACGAAGGGGTCAAGAGTCTCCATTTAAACTCAGCGCCTTCCCCCCTTTTGAATTTGCTGAGCTTGGCGCAGGATGAGCCATGCGGCTGCCCACTCGGTGCATGGGGTTCAATATCCCTGCTCCGAGTCTATCCATGTTGGATGTGTAGCGAAAATGGCAATCAGCCACCGACTTGTGGGGTCCCCTTCCCTTGGTGCTTGTTATGTGGCTCCAGATTGCACCCAGAACCATTTAAAACATAGTTTTACTAGATGTTACCATGATTTTGCACCCAGGATGTTATCCATGCATTGTTTGATCCTTGGAGAATTAATTACTTTACATTTTGTGCACATTAGAACTCGAGGTTTTACATGTAGATCTCCACCAAGGATTTTATTATGCTATTGTATGATTTTTTCATACTTCACGGGCATGCTTAATCATCCTAAAGATAGTTACCCACTGCATTGAATTCTGAGTAGTAACTTTTTAGGGTCAAACAAATACATATAATTTTGGTCACCGGGATAATCTTCTTCACACCAACATTTTAAACTAGAAATATTTTTTTTGTTTTTATAAATTGAAATATTATGAAAAGAAGAAGGAAATTGTTGTGTGAAGACGTATATTATATTATTATTGTCTGATAATAAGCCATGAAAATTAGTCCAAGATAAGAAAGCTTTGTTAATCTCAACTACTTTTCATTTTCATTTAATGACTATTGAAGATTATGGTATTTTGCATAACACTGTTCAAGTAAAGCTTTTTATATAAAGGTGAAGATTAAAGTACAACATTTTTAATTTAATTTAATGATCATTCAATTATACACTAATAAAGACTATTTAATGACCATTTAAATAGTAAAAAAAATTAAGAACCAGCCATTTAATGGCCTGCTGGAAAAAAAATGGACTGACCTTTAAATGACCAGTTTGGATATTTTTAAAAATATTCAACTAACATGGGTATATTTATTAATTTGTAATTAACTTTGGATAAAAATAAAAATGTCGGATGAATTATCATTTATCAGCTTCTGTTTTATTTTCGGTAAATAAGTTCGCAATTTCATATATTTAAAATCTCATTTTTATTTAATTTTCTATTGCTAGTCTCGGATATTGAAAACGGTCAATTTAATAGCCGGTTGAAAAAAAAGTGGACCGATCATTAAATAACCGGTTTGAGCATTTTTTAAAATACCACATTAGTGGGTATATTTATTAATTTGTAATTAACTTTGGATAATAATAAAAATGTCAGATGGATTATCATTTATCGGCGTCTGTTTTATTTTCGGTAAATAAGTTCGCAATTTCATATATTTAAAATCTCATTTTTATTTAATTTATTTAATTTTCTATTCCAAATCTCGCATATTTTAATTTTCATATATTTGTATGTCATCCAGAAAACTCAGATCCATCATGTATCCTTGCTAAAGATTTTCTTTTCTTCATTACTTCTCTTTTGAAACAAAGCAACTGTTGCCTCCTCCATTTCCTTGGATAAGCCATTTATTCTTTACTGTTATTATATAATTAATCCCCTCTTCCCCAAACTTAACATAGATCATATATGAATAGTATCTATCAATTTTGGATTGAATTCACAAAGATGGTCAAGCAAAAAAATCAAGGACAATTAAATCCTTTTATCACATCCTAAAGCCGATTGGCATCGAACTTAAATTATTTCCTTTCAACAAAGATACTTTTGACTTCTTTTCATATTTCTACTAGTAAAATTGATATTAATAAAAGAAATAAACTGCGTAATAACCAACAACATTATATTCAACATAAACACACACCGTGCTGATGTATTGATTATTGATCGTGTCGTGTCTTTTTGTTTGCATTAAGTTGAAATAAATAAATAAAATTTAATCTTAAAGTAAGAAAGATTAGCCCCATAAATCATTAATGAAACTATAATAACTATGATACCTCTTTCAATTTCCAACTAATTATCTATATGCAATTACTTTATTTATTAACTAGTATAGTGGAATTAAATCAGTGATATAAAGACGGAGATCTAAATTATAGAAAAATCTGATTGCAATTAAAATTTCAAAATACCTTTCTTGTTCAGACTTGGGAATTAAAAAACTCCAAAAAATCTTGCTCAATGAGCAAAAGAGTTGAAACATTCTCACAATTGAACAAATTAATTAAAGCAGCCATGCCATTGTAAACAAACTAAATTGAGTCATATAATTTATTCATTCCAATATCAACGGTAACACAGATTCAATTACAAAAGCAAAACACAGCAACAAAAAGAAACACAGGCTAATTAAAAACATGATTCTGCTCCGTACCAGCAAGGATCTACCAGTCCAACACAATATAACAGAACATACATAGCTCAAGTAATGAGCTAGTACTCAGTTTTCTCTCCTTTCTCATTGCTTTTATTATCTCCCAGACCAAGTGTGTTTTTCTCTCCTTCCTCGTTGCTTTTATTATCTCCCAGACCAAGTGTGTTTACCACCGCATCCTTTGCCCCGAAGGCCACATTTTTCACCTGCTCCCCTGTCTACAATTGACCCAAAACCAGAACAAATTATCATATTAATTAAATCAGCCACATTAATTGGTTCATTCAGGGTACAAGTAATTAGTAGCTATTAATTTGATTGATTTACCTGTTGTAGAATGCTACCGGTCTTCTCCTTACCGGCCTCTGTGGATTCTTTGGTATATTGCGCCGTCTCAGAAGCCTTCTGCTTTGCAGCTTCAGTCGTTTCAGAAGCCTTCTGCTTTGCAGCTTCGGTCTTCTCGCCAAGGAAGCCGCCGGTCTTCTCCTTACCGGCCTCTGTGGATTCTTTGGTAGATTGCGTCGTATCAGAAGCCTTCTGCTTTGCAGCTTCGGTCTTCTCGCCAAGGAAGCCTTTGGTAGATTGCGTCGTATCAGAAGCCTTCTGCTTTGCAGCTTCGGTCTTCTCGCCAAGGAAGCCACCGGTCTTCTCCTTACCGGCCTCTGTGGATTCTTTGGTAGATTGCGTCGTATCAGAAGCCTTCTGCTTTGCAGCTCCGGTCTTCTCGCCAAAGAAGCCGCCAGTCTTGTCAGTCCCCTGCTGGGCCCGCTCCTTGGCGGCCTGAGCGGCATCACCAGCCCTGTCCTTCGTCCCAAAAACCTTCTCCTTCGTCGTATCTATCACGTTTCCAGTTTTCTCCTGCATTGGTTGAAAATTTTCTAATTCGTTAATTAATTACCAACTAATGGTAACCGAGTGCATGCTGCATTGAAACTAATTTTGATTGGAGATGGTGAAAATATTACCTCAGTACGGGCCTTGGTCTCACCGGCCTTGTAGCTTGCTTGCTGGTTTGATGCCATTTTGGTCGTCGTCTAGTTGGTTCTTTTAATTTCTCTTCTTTTGCTTGTTTATTTATCGGTGTAACAGTGTGAGTAAGCTCTTATCGTTAATTTATGTTTTGGCAAGCTGGTCTCATACAAGTATTTATAATTAAAGTGATATGGGTAAGCGACAGGACGCGTGTATTGTGACTCGTAACTTGTTGACACGTAGAGGAGTACGTGTACCCTCTAGAATTAACGCCACTGCTGGTACCGAAAGATGCGAAATTTTTATTATATTAAACCAGAAGAAAGTTGGCAATTGGCTTGCTCAGTTAATCAGCCCGTAAATCGGTAAATGTGTTGGTAAATTGAGCCAGTATGAAGTCGGCCTGTGGCTTGTTCAGTCCTTATATGCAGCGTCGCATCACCTGCAAGCAGGTAGGCAGGATTTTCCTGCTGACCCGTGATATGAATTAATATTGGATATTTTGATGAAACAAATATCTAATACTGTTGGTTCATATCACGGAAATAAATCTGCTGCGATTAAAGAATCGCAGATCCTGCGATTCCATATCTCACTATTCATTTGTTGGAATGTACAAATTTCAAGAGAAGTTGTTTTTTTACACGAATTTTAAAACAAATAAATTGGTGGATGTAGAATCGCAGGATCCTGTGATTCTTTGGAATCGCAGCAGATTTGGATCCTCATATCACGGGTCAGCATTTGATATTTGTTTACTGTGAATTCAATTAAAATAAAATGTCTTCGGTGCTTTAATGTTGTTGTAGTTTTTAGCGAAAATATTGAATAGTCTTTTTTATTTTCTAAAAAGTTGAATAAAATTATAATTGTATTATCCTTTTATTTGTGTCAACAGACAAAGAGACGAGAACAAAAAAAGTTATTTTTCAGACTTGGAAATTTTTGTGTCTATATTGCTCCTTTTCACTATAATCAATATTTTTTTATCCATAAAATCTAGTTCAATAAAAATAAAAATAAAATTTGAAATTATTAAAAGAAATTGCAGTTCTAATTGCTAAAATTGTAGTCCCTTGAAACTTAGCGAAGCAGGGCACGTTTGGTGGACATCAGATCCAATTGGACCGATGTCCGCTAGAAAACCATCTGATTGATTCACAATCAGTGCGCGCCGCTTCAATATTTGTGTTGATCAAGCGCACACAGATTGTGAAGCGAATCGAACAGTTCCAAACGGGCATCAGACCGATTTAGGTCTGATGCCCATCAGACCCACCCCACTCCTGAAACTTAGATGTTTGAACTTTAATTATATTAATGAAAATCTTTGTCTTTCATTTTCTAAGAAGTTTCAAAATATTGGAATCAAAAGATTAAAATAAAAGGAGTTCTTCAAGATAAATAAATTATTCTTCTAAAACTTCCTTTATTCATATGTATATCTTTAAAACATATTGAACAAATATTTAAATCCAATATTTAACTCCAATTATTCACTGTTTTGTAGGTAAATAAAAATGAATAGGATGAGACAAAAAAAAATAGTAATTAATTAGAGTGTTCTAGAGAGGACGGGAAGAAGAAAAATTAACGGATTTCGTCACATGGTTGGCGAACCATCCAAAAATATAAAAGTGATCGAAAGGATGGGAAGAGAGAGAGACATTATCGGAAGAGAACAGGTGAAGGGTTGCTGACGTGTTCACTATCTATTGGTACACACTCGTCCATCTGACTGTTAGCAGGAAAATCCTGCCGACCTGTGAGGAATTCATATCACCGACGGTACCGTAATAGGGAATCTTTTAAAATTACTTGATCTGGACCGTTCTTTTTAACTTGGCACGAATCTCAAAGCCCAATAATACTGCCCCTCAGTCAGCCCGAATATCAAACCGGCTGAGAGTTAATCTCAACCGTAAATAGCTAATTGTAAAAGGGAATCTTTTACGGTACCGCGAGGATATGGATCCGACCTGTGAGCAGACGATTCGATCTTTACATAAAAATTATCCTTTACTTTAAGCTGGATCATTACTTTGTTTTGACAGGCCAGGAAAGTACATTAAATATGGACTGTTATAATACAACATAGTCGCAGAATCATAACCGGGCTTTTATTGGGCTGGATATTATTAGATTCATTGTGGGCTTACTTGGATAAATGGGATTGAGCTTAGTCTCCTTAATTGTTAGCAAACTATTTAGTAGGCTTATCTTCAGCGTGTATATATGGGCTTAATGTTTTTGGTTAGACCAGCAAACTATTAATAGGCTTATCTTCAGGGTGTATATGGGCTTAATGCTTTTTTTCCTTGGTTTAGTACCAACTGGCTACTGCTATTCGATCGGTATGTTCGTTCATTTAATTTTGAACCATTTTGCTTTTTGTTATAAACAATTTTCACGGTTTTGTTGGTAAGTTTGGTATATAAACTAACTTCACTCCGTCAATCGTACGGTTACGATTGATTTTGAACTGCATAATGTTGATCACTTAGTTTAAAGAATTCGCTTTATATATTATAGAGAAATGTAGATATATATATCCATTTATAAACACTTAATTTAGATATTTACCCATCTAAATTGAAAAATTAGTTATTTCCCCATCTTAACTTAACTAATTTATTAATACACCCATTTCTGAATTTTAATACTTAAAAATATAATTTAACAATACAAACAAAACAGACTATTAAAATTCAGAAATGGGTGTATTAATAAATTAGTTAAGTTAAAATGGGAAAATAACTAATTTTTCAATTTAGATGGGTAAATATCCAAATCAAGTGTTTATGATCGGTATATATCTAAATTTCTCTATTTATAAAGCATTGACTTCAATTAACAAGACAAAATCAGCCCACTTGGCCTTTCAGAGCGGTAGGTTGTTGGCCATTTCCGAAATCCGATTCGAAATTAATTTTAAATATTTTTTTGTAGTTATGTGTGATTGTGAAGTAAGAGAGCAGAATAAATGTCTTATTTTATACTTAAGTTGTCAATCGAGTAAAATAAGAGTAAGTTAAGATCAGTAAGAAGCGAGTTAATCTAGAATAAATTACTTTATCTTTTCGGTGAATTAATTTACATCACACTTAAAGATGACTTAAGTCAAACAATCTATTATATGAGAAAATAAGATGAAGTAATCTAATCCTCTTTAAATATAAGTAGCAACCAAAGACCAATACAAGTGTCATTTTGAATATATATACTTTGTCATTTTAGATTTAATTTGAGTGAAATTTAATTAATTAGGAAGCTTTCTGGCTAATCGGTCTTTAATTTTGATAATCTTTCAAATACTTTATTTATTTTATTTCTACTTGCGAGAAATAGACATTGTAACAATCCTTTTCATTAAGAATATTATCCTCAATTTGAAAACTTATATCTTGTGGTTTCAAATTAGATTCGAGTAAAAGTTTAGCTCTTTATGATGATCCCTAATTAAATGCTCCCTAATGTGTTTTTAATCTCATGAAATAATTTACATTATATTTAGTTTCATTTTATTGTGGACATTAAATAAAGAGTGAGTCTATGGTACTATGCATAGCACAATTTGGTCCGTATTTCGTAATACGGATCAATATTTTTATTTTCAAAATCCTAACAGTTGATCCCGAACCGTCAACATGATTTTCATATGAATATGTACTTGCAGACCGAATTTTATGTTTTTTAGAATTTTTTTTATTATTTTTAAAGATAGGTAGAAAATCATTGTTTTTGGATGGTCCAGAATTTTCAGATCAATTGATTTTCTACCTATCTTAAAAAATAGTGAAAAAATTCTAAAAAATATAAATTATGTCTGCAAGTACATATTCATATGGGGATCATATTGAATGGTTTGAATCGACCGTTAGAATTTTGAAAACAAAAAAATTGATCTGTATTACGGACCAACTCATAATTTGTATGATATGCAAAGTACTATAAACTCACTTTTAAAAAAAATATTAAAATCCTAATAATTTAGAGTATAAGAGTATGTATAAAATGACACAAATCACAATACAAATTAAATGATATAGATGGAAGATTAACCGAATTTGATCCAACGTTGATTATAACCCCTGTTCTCTAACTTATATTATGTCCAATTAATGAGGAGGAAGAGAGATGATTTCAAAATAGGAGTAGAACTAGGGTGTTCTTAAACTCACCAAGTCCCTTTATGAGCTTAACTTAAAAACTCATTGAATTGGTTTTAAACGACGCATCTAAACCGTTGAAACTGATCTATTTCACGAGTGATGCATTTACATGTCAAATTTATAAATTTTCAAACTAATTTAGTATAAAGTCAAATGGTAAAAGAAAATATGATTTATAAGTTAATTTTAATGTGTTTATTTTTTATCATTTTTTGACCGCTTGACTTTATATTAAATTAGTTTGAAAATTTATAAACTTGACATGTAAACTCATCACTTGTGAAGTAGATCGGTTTCAACGGTTTAGATGTGTCGCTTGAAACCAATTCGATGGGTTTTTGAGTTAAGCTCACAAAGAAGCTTGGTGAGCTTAAGAACACCCTAGTTCTACTCTCAAAATTGTGATCTCACATTCACTCGGTGAGTGGACAGTGGTCCAACGCGTTTAACAGTGGAACTTTAAGAAAGGCTACTGCATATCATAGTGCAAAGGATGGATTCTAGGTTTGCACCCTTGCACATTGCTAGTACTGTATCTGTATGCTAATATCATCATTAATGTTTGAATTTCTTTATAGGACACATTGGAGTATAAGAAAGAAAAGGTAAGAAGAGATTAGGAGAGGCCCTACTGGTACTGGTACTGGTACTTTCATATTGTGTATTATTTTAAAAATCATTTCGCCTGAGCCATAGTACAAAGACTTCAATTTCAGTTAAGAGTTGTTTCCTGTTGATTCAATCTCTTGATAAGCATGTGAAATTTATTTCTTTAGTTTGTTGTCCTATTGGCTATCTTAAAGCAAAGTATCACTGGTTGCTATTTTCTAGCGTGGATGAGGCAAAAAAGAGTATATGCATGTAGCATGACAACATATACCACTTTCCAAGTTGAAATATCTGAAAAGTTTAGAGGCGACTCCCTAGGCTCTACTGATCCTTTTGTTTTTCATTTTTTTTTTTCTGTTGCTCATAACTTGGAAAAATGTATTTCTCTTTTCCTTCATATTGTTTTATTTCAATGACAGGTTTGGTTTTCAAGTTTAAATGTCTGAAGAAATGTCTTTCAAAATTTAGAGGTAACTCCCTAGGCTTTATTGATCCTTTTGTTTTTCATTTTATTTGGTGCTCATAACTTGGAAAAAAGTGTCTCTTTTCCTTCATATTATTTTTATTTCAATGACAAATCTCCATGACTTTGTATTTTTGGATAAGAAGCTCACTGTCAATTTTATTTAATTTTCTTTTTGTGAGCATAGGACAATGACAATTAACAAAAGCCAAGGACAAACTCCTGACAAAATAGGAATTTATTTCCCTCGTCCAGTTTTCAGTTATGGACAATTATATGTCACATTGTCTCGAGCAACATCTAGATCAGGTGTTAAAGTTCCAATTTAAAATTCAAACAATGAACACTCAAGTTACACACAAAATGTAGTTCATACTGAAATCTTCAGTGACTTAGGTATGCCTTTACCTAGATATTATTTATAAAAAGTTCTTGCAGCTAATACAAATATTAAAAAAAAAATAGCACTTTTGATATTGGAATTATTTCGTCTACACATAATATGTTTTAGAAAACAGTATTGTAATAACTCTATACTTAATTTATCACTATAGTGCAATAACTCATAACTTTATATTTAATTCATCATTATCTGTAACGAGATACACTCTTTCTCATATGAACTGTATTATAGGTGAAGGTTACTGATCGGGTTGCTATTCTCACAACTGATGCAGAGACGCGGGTCGTGAAACCTTCAGCTTGAGAGGAGTCAATTACTGCTGAAACAGGTGACGCTTCCTTTTTTCACTCTAATTAAATTTAAAAAAAATTTGGTTGCTTTGTGATGATTAATATTTACACATGCAAATTGAATATATTTTTCTAATTACCCTTTGAGATGTGTAACAAAATAATGATTTCATTTATTATTTTCATGTCAAATAATAGTTAGTCAGCCTAAGTGTACTTTGCATTTCATTGTGTGATAAAATTTCCATGACTTGACTTCCAAATGCTTCACAATAAGTAGGTGCTCTTACCTCGTGAATTTAATTTGAAATCTAATAGCTTCTTATAAAACTTAAAAAAAATAAATAAAGGATCACCCATTCCTTTTCTTGCCATTAGTCCTGCAAAATAGGGAAGAAAGGAGATACACTTTTTTTAATTTATTTCCTAAAAGATCAAACACTACTACAGAATTACAAATTAGCACCGGTCAAACAACACCGGATTTGATGAAACCGGTGTTGTATGTATTTTAGCACCGGTTAAAAGTACCACCGGTGCTAAATGTTTGACATACAACACCTGTTTATTTGCTAAAACTGGTGCTAAACATTCAGCACCGGTTTATTACTAATAACCGGTGTTGTATGTCATACATTTAGCACCGGTTTATTACTAAAACCGGTGCTAAACATTCAGCACCGGTTTATTACTAATAACCGGTATTGTAGTGTCACACATTTGGCACCAGTTTTTTAAAATAACCGGTGCTGAATGTATCTAGTGTAATGTTTTAAACCCTAGAGGCCTCTTTCTTTCTCTCTCAACTGATCGGTTCCAGAAAGCTGCGTGAAATTTGATTGTTTCATCTGTCTCTCCACCCTCTCTCCGCTGCACAGGCCGTAGAGGGGCCTAATCCGAGCCAGCGCCGTGGAGTCCGCACGACCGCTTCTTTGCCGCACCACCGCTTCTTCGCCTCACCACTGTTGTGGAGGAGCCGCACAACCGCCGTGGAGGAGCCGCACTCCCCTCCGATTCTTAGCCTTGATTTGGAGGAGCCGCCGCACCCGCCGCACCACCGTGAAGGAGCCGCCACGGAGTAAAGGATATTTGGTGGCTATCGTAAGTTTCAACATTAGCCTTAATTTCTTGTCCTTAATTTTGTTTTATTTGAACCCAATCAGAAGGGAGCTAAGTCCCTTGATTTGGAGGAGCCTTGCTAATTTCTTGGCCTTAATTTCTTAGCCTTGATTTGGAGGAGTCTTGCTAATTTCTTGCCCCTAAAATGCATAGGGGAGTTTTGTACAATGGCCCAAGAATGCGATACTATTAGACAAGGTATAGAAAGCTTAAATTTCATAACATTAAATATTTTATTTATTGTCATGTCTCATATATTTACATTTGAGAAATGGAGATCCATGTGCGACAATCGAATCCTTCTAATTTTTTTAGGGGCAATTCTGGTCTTGACTTAGCCACTATAGTTCTTTTATTTTTATCAACCAGACTTTAGAAATTTATTTCGAACAATCTACTAGACCATATCTTTTGTTCTTCTTATGGAAATGTAGAAGAAATTCAAATCTACATGCTTGCCGAATTTCAGATTTTTTGTAATTTTCTAACTATTTTAACATATGCTTGAACATAGGGACAGATTGATAAAAGATGTAAAAAAACAGTAGTTTTCTGGTTTCTTTTTCTGAACTTTGAAAATTAATTCCTGACAATTGGCTAAACCAAATTTTGTGTTCTTTTTATGATTTTACAGAACGTAATACAATCTATAACCGTATTTTCAATCGTAAGTTACCTAATTCATGCTACTTTCATTAATACAATTTAACACATTTTAATAAATACATTTATCATTGATTTTTATTGAATACATGGCAGCGAACATATATTGGATATTGCTCGTAATTGTTCCTCGCGAAGGTATGGTGTATATCCTTGACTCTTCGAATAAAAAGGAGAAGGATATACCATTCTATTATATCACGAGGCATTTCAAAGAGTAAGCAACAAACCACACTGGTAAATAAAGGACTCAAAAACACACAATATAGACCAAAACTTTTCATTTTTACGATTTTCTGAGCATTTACTAAGCATTTTTTAAGTTCACATCTCAGAAATACAAAACTGCTGCTTTTCTCAAGCATTTTACAAATTTGCCTCTGTATTCCAAACTGTCGAACATCATACTGGTTGTTGTACTGTCAATTACTCTGCTGGAATGTAGTAAAAAATTAGTTTTGTTAATTATTTTTTGTTAATTACAGGATTTTTGTATCATATAAATTCTTAGGAGGACAACACAATAAAAAAGCCAAGGAAATAAAATATTCAATTAAACAGGTAAAATATGCTTCAAAATATGATCCTTATTCTATATTTGCTACTTGCAATTTTCACAATACTAATATTTTTTTTTTGAAATGTGCAATACATGCCCTCAGCAAAATGACGATAAGAAATGTGGATTCTATGTGATGGAGTTAATGCTGTCCCTAGTTACTACATTTTTCGATGGCTTTTCAATACAGGTATAAATCTATTTCATGACATAGTTACTACACTTTTAATATCTTTGGTTGTCACTTTTAATATCTGTGCTTGGTTCCAATAGCATTTCTCCAGTAATATGCAAAGCCAGTCAAGCTCTTTCTCAAACTTTTCAAATATGGAGTCATATTGTATTGCTCTATTTCTTGTTTACATTAACAATTCAATATAATTTCATGCAGTGCTTAAGTTCATCACCTTATTCGATGGAAGATCTTAAACAATTTTAGACAATGTGGGCTAAATTCTTTTTGAAAAAATGTTTGGCATACTATGAAATTTAAGGCAATGTGAGAGATATTGTAAAGTTAGCTTGTTTTTGTTGAAACTATCAAAGTTAGTAAAGATGATACTTTTAAATTATGTGTTGTTTCATTTGTATAATGTTTTGTCCATTTTATATTTTGTGCATGTGAATATTTAATTTATGGCTAGCAAATTCGGAGGTTAGCCTAATATAAACCGCGAATTCCAAACAACAAAAAAATCAGCATAGGTTATTTAACCAAACCGGTGCTAAATGTAACAAATTAGCACCGTTTGAGTAACAAAAACCGGTGTTGAATGTAACTTTTAGCACCGGTTTTTATGAACAAACCGGTGTTGAATGTAACTTTTAGCACCGGTTTTTATGAAACAATTGGTGGTGTATACTACTTTTAGCACCGGTTTTTATGAAAAAACCGGTGTTATATATTAAATTTAGTACCGGTTTAAAACCGGTGCTAATCTAACATGGAATCAGCACCGCCCCGATCAACACCGGTAGGAAAACCAGTTTTGAATGTAAAAAAAAACCGGTGCTGATTTGCAATTCTGTAGTAGTGAAACCTACTTAATATTTTCCTACTTCTCCGAGAGGACTTTTTCAATAAGTTTGAAATTTTTCGTTGAATTATATCATGTTATGTACATTGTTGATCTTTGAAATAATTTTCTTTTTGTTGTTCATCTGCATTGCATTTTTTACAACTCTGTCTTCGCTTCGGCCTGATCATGTCGCCTCACGCTTCCTCACAATTGCCCTCGATTTTGAAAGGTATTAGGTTAATTTCAATACCTCTCACATTCTAATTGGTCTTAGATGTTCATTCATCTTCATTTACTTACATCTTTTAACAAATTTAACCTTCTGCTTATAGATGAAAAAGGGTACCTTAATGCCTAAATTATCCTCTTTTGATACTGATACTTAGTAGTTGCGAGAAGGATTTACGGCATGGGTCGTATGCTAGCAAGCAAAACAGTAACTACCACGTTCTGTTTTCATTTATTCATGCTTACTTTCCAGGTTGGTAATTAATTCCAGCAATATGTCTTACTTGAAATATGACAGGATAAGTATATTTGAGTTTGCAGTTCATATATGTTGACATGAAGCAAAATATTTTACACACTGATTGAGCCATCTACTCACAAAATTGGTCATTGTTTTCTATTGTGATATAGATAAATATTACATAAGCGTAATTTTGTATATAGTTGCGAGTGCAATAATGAAAGCTTCAAGATAATCGGATATCTCGCTGCTCCTTATGTATCCTTAATCTGTAAGTTATTCTCATTTTGATTTTGAAGGTTGCTTAACCTATCAATGACGATATTTCTAGATATTTTAAGGTTGTTTCTTCTCCCATTATTTTGCACTTAAAATTTTGTTTGTACAACATCATGATTTGCAAATCTCCATGCCTTTGTATTTTTTAATAAGGAGCTGAGTGTCAATTTTTTTTTATCTTTTTGTGATCACAGGAAATGACAATGGGGCAGAGTCTTGGATGTCGTACCAGTACCCGAAGAGGAGTACATCGTTGCGCATGCCAACTGGAGAGGAATTAGTGAGACGGCAGGTGTGATTGACGTCCAATTTCTCCAACAGTTGCAGGTTCAATGTTACCCTCCTTACATTCATGGAACTCTCATAAGCTCCCTTGACCCACCATTTCCCTTTAACCATCCTCCTTCCCACAGTAAATTGAATTACTTTTTTTACTTTCTCATTAGTCTTCTAATTTTCAAAAATGAAACTAATTATGCTCATTCTAATTTTCTTTGCAACCTTAGGCCTGGAATAGCATCATGCATATTGAAAAGGAGGTACATTAGTTGAATTATTATTGAAAAGGAGGTAAATTTGCAAAACTGATCTTTATTTTCTGGTGATACAATTCTAAGAGCAAATTATTAGTCATAGGGTACTCAACAGTTGAATTTTAAGGAAAGGTACATTGAAAGTATTAGCAAGATGAGAGCTCTCATCTAGAAGAACATGCGTGCAATATAGTACATTAGCTTAAGAACTTGTCTAATAATGAAAGCTTCAGCCAATTGCACCTTTCTTGCGCAGCCCATCAATAAGAATATTATAGCCATGAGGCTGATGCCCTTCAAAAATCATGTTATGTACAATATCTATTGCCTTCACAATTTGACCTTTTTCTACACAATTCATAAAAAACCAAGGACTGGTTTCTATCTCAGAATAACATTTAGTCAATTTCAACACCACTGAAAACTATGAATGCAATGAATGTCTCATGGATTATGTAATTTCTCATTTTAAACAGTGGTCAAAGCAGCAGCAAAGCAAAGAGGAGGAGGAATAACCATGCTCTGGCTTTAATGAAACGTTGACATATATTGTTAGTAGAATGCAATGAATGTCTCATGGATTACTTAATTTCTCATTTTAAACCGTGGTGAAAGCAGCAGCAAAGCAAAAGAGGAGGAGGAATAACCATACTCTGGCTTTAATGAAACGTTGACATATTTTGTTAGTTGTAAATACTATTTTGTGTTGATATGGACCTCAACAAAACAATTAACTTATATTTCCCGACAAGAAAATATGTTTGGAAGATTTGTCGCAAAGGGATAGCATGCTTACACAAAGCATATTGCTATCCCTCTTCCAAACATAATTTGTAGACCAATCCTACTTACTGTGAAGTTTTTGTTGTATGAAAATGAAAAGATGATCTGCCACCTATACAATTTTTGCAATATGTCTAAGCAACTAACCACCTTCAGATGTACAAAACTAATTACATAAACATAACATCTCTATATACATTTCTCTGCCTGAAAAACAGTTGCCGAAGCAACGCGAGGCCACTTGCTAGTTTTTTTTACCTTTGGTTGGGTTGGATACTGTGTTTGTCGTTATCAATTCGCACGCGTGTAAGAGAAATATCAAAGGTCAACAACTCAACATACGAATACATACAAGATATATATATACATAGAATCTGGCTAATATGCTACGCGTAGCATAGAGGACTTCCTTGCTATGGCCCAATATTTGAGTTTTCAAAATTGTAACAGTCGATTCGAACCGTTCAACATGTCTCCATGTGAATATGTACTTGCAAACCAAATTTCACATTTTTTAGAATTTTTTTACTCTTTTTTTAGATAGGTAGAAAATCACTTGATCTGAAAATTCTGTACCATTCAGATCAAGTGTTTTTCTACCTATCTAAAAAAATAGTAAAAAAATTCTAAAAAATGTAAAATTTGGTTTGCAAGTACATATTCATATGGATATGGAGATCATGTTGAATGTTTCGGATCGACCGTTAGAATTTTGAAAACTCAAATATTGAGTCGTAGCACGGAGACCCTCTATGCTATACATAGTACCGTAGCCAACTCCTACATATATATATATATATATATATATAGAGAGAGAGAGAGAGAGAGATGGGCTATGGTGAGTCGTGAAGTAAGAGGTCATTTTTACTTCTTCATATTTTTATTTTGAAAATTCAAACAACCGATCCGAACCGTTCAACATGTTCTATATATTGAAATGTGCTTGGAGACTAAATTTTACATTTTTTTGGAAATTTTTTACTATTTATTAAGCCACTTTGAAAATCGCTGATCCGGTGGTCCAGAAATTTTATTGTTTTTTACTGTTCACAGTGGATCAGCGATTTCAAAGTGGCTTAATAAATAGTAAAATAATTCCAAAAAATGTAAAATTTAGTCTCCAAGCACATTTCAATATAGAGAACATGTTGAGTGGTTCGGATCGGTTGTTTGGATTTTCAAAATAAAAATATGGCGTAAAGTAAAACGACGTTTTACTTCACAACTCACCATAGTCTATCTCTCTCTATATATATATACACACACACACACATACATATATATGTTTGTCACTTGTACCAATATAGTGGAGATCGAACAATAGGTCTCATCATGAGAGAGATATTAGATATAAAAACCATATTCTTTTTGCTAATTATGACAACAGAAGAGGTTTGTGTTATGAATTAATATTTCTATTTTCAAAATCTAAAAACATTTGATTTGAATTGCCCAACATAATTTCCATATAAACATATACTTGAAGACCAAATTTTACATTTTTTTACAATTTATTTATTATTTTTTAGATATGTAAAATTTACTTGATTTAAATATTTTGGACCATCGGAAAGTAGTGATATTCTACCTATTTAAAAAATATATATATATATTCTAAAAAATATAAAATTCGGTCTCTAAATGTTTTTTTCAAATAGGATCTTGTTAAGCAGTTTGAATCAACTATTTGAATTTTGAAAACAGAGATGTGAGTCCATAGCACGAACCAATTAATCTGTTATATGCATGTCACAACCTTACTCCTGCTCAAATTCATAGTTAGATCTCAAACCTCTTCTTTTGCGGTCCACTTTAATTTTGTTGAATTTGAACAGCACCTAATGCTTCTGGCAGATGATATGGAAGAAATTTTCCAAAAAAAGGAAAAATAGTACATCCACTAACAGCATGAAAAAAAGAAAATAGAATGGATGATGAGTATCAAGTCAAATTTAGACACTATTAGGCTAACAGCAAAAGGCGATAAATGATATGACCTGGATGCAGCACCATGACATTGTCCAGTAATCTTCTTTTGACTATTTAGAGATCAAATGGAAAATGTGAGATATTCTGTTCATGTGCTGTAACTGTTATGCCTTTTTTGTCACAAATACCATATCAGATTTGGCATATGCTGTGTCCACTTAGTATGGCTCAGATTATATCCACCTTTCCTGTTAAAAATTGTGTACTGAGCTAGTTGTAATATTGCCAAACTCCAGGATTTGAAATGATGTTATGGAGTTTCAATATTATATTGGACAGAAGGGAAGCATGTATGAATTTTTGTGGTGATCTTTGTATAGCTATAGCATAATAATGTTCAGTTTCCAACTAATCTAACTTCCAAGAGTTTTCACTATATCAAATAATGGTGATGAAATGAAACCCTGTTTTTATCTTTGCTTTTTCTCGCACCCGTTTGGGACTAAAACGCTCAAATAAGTGTCAGAAAAACTTTGCTTGTCCTTTTTGTTATTTAGCCTGCATGTATTAATTTCTATTTTATGTTTCTTTATATTATTTTTTAGGGGTGGTAGTTGGGGATGTTTTTAGGGGAAAGAGGTGGAGGGTTCAGTTGACTTGTGGATAATGGGTTAGATTTAATCATCAAATCTATTGATAGAGGTAAATTATGTATGACAAACTGGTGGGGCCTGAACATTTGTCACAGCTGCCACTATGTTTGTAGTATATATATTCATCTTGACGGCACTTCGGTCATCATGTCAAGATATACATGAGATACACATAGAGATTCAGGCAATCTGACTCCAAATTGAGGAAGCTTAATCCACATTACCATCAAATTTGGAGATAATGTCAAGACTAGCACATACCCTCTGCATCATCTATTTAATTCTGCTTTTTCATTTTTCTTCAGGTACTTGTACTTACCAGTTGTTAGTTGTTTTGTGGGTTTCTCTCAGATTGTGTTTTATATTCCATTGCTAATTAGTAACAACCAAATTGATACAGGCAGAATCATAAGAGATGCAGATGGAAACAAACCTGACAATCCAATCACCAAGGTATGGTTTAATTTCTTTCTAAACCTGTTACCAACAAAAATCATGCATTAGACATCAATTCATTTGAGAATGTTGAGTTAGATATGATCAGACAATTCATGTTTTTCAGGGTGATATCAGGAGAAGAATGGTGTTAACAGAAGCACAAGATTACGATTACGGGCAACCTAATTGCAAACATGATCCTCGAAACAGAAGGACCAATTGTCCCAAAATACCCTGAGCCTTATTCCAAAAGGGAGGAAAGTCTAATTTTGGAGCAGTTAAAACTATTGCACTTGGTTCAGTTGTGTCTCCATTTAATTTGGCCTTGTTGCGATGCATTGATCTTCTGGAGTTGTGCAAAGAAATCGAGCATGGATTCTAGTAAAATTGAATAGCTGAACTATACTTCAAAATAAAATTGAAAGTTATCATATACATTTTTAATATCAAGATGAGTGGTCAGTACTTGACAGGTTTTGTCAGTAGCTCAGGTTCTAATTAGATGAAACAGTGTGTCTACTTTAATATGACATAATATGCTTGACAGTCTTGTTTGCATCATAGAAATAATACATAGATGTATTGGATTTCGTATACTATTTTTATGTCTATATGATAGATTGGTGTATGTTTCCGTTCTTACAGAGGCAATGTCTGATGATGTTTTGTTCTATTGGTACCCACGCCAATTAGAATAGCAATCATGAATAAATATAGATCAGATATGCAAGCTTATGTACTAAGTGTGCTAATTGCTAAATTCAGCATGTGATTTAGATAGTATCTACAAATTGCAACTGTCTACAATATTGATCCTCGACTATAACTAGCATGAGATAAGACTAGTTCAGTACTCGTATAGTACCTCCATATAAAACTAGCCTCAGATCAGCTTCAAAAGGGATACAACCGCGTGGGAGTTTCTAGAGCTTCGTACAAGATACATGTTGAATTGTATAAAGTCTGAGGAGATAAAAATGTATTTCATTCACTTAGTATATTTTCGGTACAGTGGTATCTTCTATATATATTACATTGGCTAATTTAGCCGTTGGTATTATACCGTTGCCTATTATCTATATTCGGTACCTCTGAACAGTGTACCGTTGGTACCTTTGCCTAAAATAGACTTTGCCTAATTTGCCTTTTCTACTTTTAATCCTAGCCTTTGATCAATGATGGATGACTGAGATCAATTTCCTCTATTCTAATTCATATTTCCAACACCCTCCCTCAAGCTTGGAGTGTAGATATCGTACAATCCGAGCTTGCTTGTAATATCTTCAAATTGTCGAGGATCTAATCCTTTAGTGAAAACGTCGGCCAATTGTTCTTCGCTTTTAACATACGGTGTTTCTATTTCCTTTGATTGAACCTTCTCTCTAACGAAGTGGCAATCTACTTCTATGTGTTTAGTTCGCTCATGAAACACCGGATTAGAAGCGATGTGTCGAGCGGAGTTGTTATCGCAATACATCTTCATGGGTTGATCACTAGTAATTCCCATGTCTTTGAGTAATTGCTTGAGCCATGTTAATTCACTTGCGGTTGATGCCATGGCACGATATTCCGCCTCGGCGCTAGATCGTGCCACAACACTTTGCTTCTTGCTTTTCCATGTGACTAAATTCCCGCCTACAAATGTGCAAAAGCCGGTAGTGGATTTTCGATCGAAACTTCCGGCCCAATCTGCATCGGAATAGCCACATATATCATTAGATTTATTGTTTTTCATCCAAATTCCTTTTCCGGGGTTATTCTTTAAATATCTTAAAATTTTGTGTATGGCCTCTAAATGTGGAGTTCTTGGTGAATGCATGAACCGACTAATTTGGCTTACCGCAAATGAAATATCCGGACGGGTGACCGTAAGGTAGATTAATTTGCCTACTAATTTTTGAAAATGGTTGATGTTTTCTAATGGTTTACCATCCTCACTATTTAATTTACATTTGTTGTCGGTTGGGGTAGAAGTTGGTTTACAACCTAATTTTCCGGTTTCTTTTAATAGGTCCAAAGTGTATTTTCTTTGTGAAATAAAAAGGCCGGACTTAGAGTGTGCTACCTCTATTCCTAAAAAATATTTTAAGTATCCAAGGTCTTTAATGTCAAATTTTTCTTTTAATTGGCTTTTAATTTTCCTAATTTCTTCTATGTTGTTTCCGGTAATTATTATATCATCTACATATACTAATACAAGAGTTGTGTTGTTTTTATCAATTTTGGTGAATAAAGAATGATCGGCACTACTAATTTTAAAATTACAAGAATTTAAATAGGAGCTAAGTTTTCCATACCATGCCCGTGGAGATTGCTTCAATCCATAAATTGATTTATTTAACCTACAAACTAGATTAGATTTGTTTTCCAATTTATGACCGGGCGGTAGGTTCATATATACCTCTTCTTCAAGTGTTCCTTGAAGAAAGGCGTTTTTTACATCCATTTGGTATAGGTTCCAACCATTATTTACCGCAATAGAAAATAAGATTCTAACGGTATTCATTTTTGCTACCGGTGCAAAGGTTTCATTATAATCTATTCCGTAAGTTTGGGTATACCCTTTGGCCACTAACCTTGCCTTGTACCGTTCGATGGTACCATCACTTCTATATTTGGTTTTGTATACCCATTTGCACCCTACGGGTTTTTTATTTTTTGGTAATTGTTCAATTACCCATGTTTCATTTTTTTCTAAGGCATTCAATTCTTCCCTCATGGCTTTACACCATATTGGTTTTGTTATGGCCTCTTGATAATTTAGTGGTTCTACTTCCTTACTAACCGAAGTAAGGAATGCTTTGTATGATGAGGAAATGTTTTCATATGAAACAAAGTCTTGTATGGGGTATTGTACGGTGTATGTTACAAAATCTCTAAGTCTTGTAGATGGTTGAGGTATTCTTGACGACCTTCGCACTACCGAATTTTCTTCAATATTATCATCGTCACTATTATTATTTTCATTTGTTTCTTCTTCATGATCATCGATATGGTTTATGTTTTGTAAAGGTTCTTGTTCATTTATGTGAGGTACTAGAGGACAAACTTGACCATTAGTGTGTGGCTCATTAATTATTTCTTTGGTTTTAAAAAATGGTTCCTCTTCACAAAATATAACATCTCTAGAAAAATATAGTTTCTTATTTTTTGGATCATAGCATTTAAATCCCTTCTTAAAAGAAGAATATCCCAAAAAAATAGTTTTTGTTGACATATAATCCAACTTATCCTTTCTTTGAATTTTTACCCAACATACACAACCAAATACTCTTAAATAATTTAGATTATATTTTTGTTGATAAAGGATTTCTAATGGACTTTTATTTTTAAGTACACTACTTGGTAATCGGTTAATTAGATGGGTGGCACAAAGAATGGCATCCGACCAATATATTTTTGGAACGTTATTTTGAAATAACAATGCTCTTGTCATCTCTAACAAATGTCTATTTTTTCTTTCCGAAACTCCATTTTGTTCGGGTGTATTTATGCATGTTGTTTGATGTATAATCCCTTTAATTTTAAAAAGATTTGTGAAATTTTTGTTTATGAATTCCGTACCATTGTCAGATCTAAATATTTTTAGTTTAGTATCAAATTGATTTTCTATTAAATTTAAAAATTCTTCAAAGCATTTAAATACTTCATCCTTCGATTTTAATAAATATAACCAAGTAGCTCTTGAAAAATCGTCAATAAATAAAACAAAATATTTAAATCCATTATATGAATCAATTGGGGCCGGTCCCCATACATCGGAATGAACCAAATTAAACATGGCTTCACTTCTACTATTTGAATGAGAAAAAGGAAGCCTTGTTTGTTTGGCCATTTTACAAATATCACAATTGATACAATTTAAATTTGGAAATGCTACAATACTAGTTAAAATCTTATCGGAAGGATGTCCAAGTCTTTTGTGCCATAAATCACCACTAACTAATTTTGCGGAAGCACCTAAACTCAAATTTTGTAGATTCAAGATGTAATGTCCATTTTTAAGAAAACCTTCCCCAATCGTCTTCCCGGTTTTCCGGTCCTGAAATATAACGTTTTTACAAGAAAAAATTGCCTCACAATTAAAATCTTGTGTTAATCTTTTAATCGAAATTAAATTTATAGGAAATGATTTTAAATATAGTACATTGTCAATTTTTTTGTTAAAAAGGTTGATTTTGCCTATGCCATCTATTTTTGTTTTCATGCCGTTTGCTACCATTACATATTGATTTTTATTTGTCGGGTCTAAATTGGTAATTAATTGTTTATTACCAAACATATGGTCGGTAGCACCACTATCTACAATTATTTGGTCAAATAAATTAAATTTTTGGAATTGAGAAACAGTACCGCATGAACCAGAGGTGTTCTGTTGAGTATACCACGCAGAAAATTGCTTCAGCATCTGCTGCATTGGATCCTCAGCTTTGTAACCGCCTGACCCGCTAGGTACTGACCCGTTTCCGAAAAACTGTGGTTTAATTGACTCGGTTTGAGCCGAGAAGGCCCGGTCTGTTTGGTTCAATGTTGTTTCGGTTTGCGCTGAGTAGCCTCTTTGAGGCGGCGCTTCATTTCCGCCTCTTCTTTCCTCTTCTCTGTCGCCTCCTCTCCCCGATCTCTCCGCTCCGCCGTTCTTCCATTTTTTTGGTTGAAGGTGTGGATGGAGAAACCAACACCTCTCGTGAGTATGCCCTTCTTTCTTGCAGTGAGAGCACCTTTCTTTGGAATTTTGTCGGTTCGGAAAGCTAGGGTTTTTGAAATTTTTCGCGGCGAGACCGTGGGTCTCGTGTCCCTCGCCATTCTTGGCTTGTGGACCGCCCATGGTTTGCCTTCTTGTTTCTTCTCGGTGTAGCATGGCTGCGACAGCCGAGTATGAGGGGAGTTCGGCCCCGAGAAGAATTTGCGACCTCACGGCTTCATAGCTGTCGTCTAGACCCGCGAGGTACACAAATATTTCATCCTCTTGTTGCCTTTTTTGGAGCTCACTGAGGTCTGTGGTTATTGGTCGATAAATTTTGAGCTCGTCGAATTTTTTCTTGAGGTGGCCGAGATATTCTGTGTTGGTCATTGTACCTTGTTTTGCTGTGTGGATTTCTTGCTTGAGTCTAAAAATGTGAGCATGGTTTTGTTGTTGGCCGAAGAAAGCTTTGACATCTTCCCAAAGGCCGTGTGAGGTGGTACTGCTGTGAAGGAAAAGGTCTGAGATTTGGGGTTCCATGGAATCTAATAGCCAAGCCATGATTTTGTGATCTGTAGCTTGCCATTGTCGCCTTGCCTGTTTTTCTTCTTCTGATGGTTTTGCTGGATCTGTGATTGTTGGTTTTGTTTTTTCTCCTGTGATGAACTCGATCTTTTCTCTTCCACTCAGGGATAGAGTCACTGATTTGGCCCAAGATAGATAATTTCTATCATTGAGTAAAGTATTGGTGAGTCTCGAATGGTTGGTAGCTTCGTTTGATTGCTGCCCCATTTGTGACATCTTTGCTCTTTGTCAGAATTTTCTGTTGTGGGTTTTTTCAGTGTTCTTTGTTTACTGGTATTGGATTATGGAGATTATTGGATTATCGAGCCTTGCTCTGATACCATGTTGAATTGTATAAAGTCTGAGGAGATAAAAATGTATTTCATTCACTTAGTATATTTTCGGTACAGTGGCATCTTCTATATATATTACATTGGCTAATTTAGCCGTTGGTATTATACCGTTGCCTATTATCTATATTCGGTACCTCTGAACAGTGTACCGTTGGTACCTTTGCCTAAAATAGACTTTGCCTAATTTGCCTTTTCTACTTTTAATCCTAGCCTTTGATCAATGATGGATGACTGAGATCAATTTCCTCTATTCTAATTCATATTTCCAACAATACAACTCAATTGTACAACTAAAGCAGGAAAAATTTGCGAACCAACAACGAACCATACACATTATCACGTTGATAGATCCATGTGTCAATGGTCCTCAATAAAACTTAAACTTG
Source organism: Carex parvula (assembly GCA_025461045.1). Lineage (NCBI taxonomy): Eukaryota > Viridiplantae > Streptophyta > Magnoliopsida > Poales > Cyperaceae > Carex > Carex parvula. The sequence goes on along the minus strand of JAJGRW010000975.1, from coordinate 126,808 downwards.
ACTCACAAATAACTTGAGATTCAAATCACGTTAAGGACTAGCCAGTAGAGTGAAATAAGACCCTTAAATATGATCACGGCCCAAAAGCAATTCGGAGCTCGGACCTCTTCGCGGGGCCAGCCCGAGACCAAAAAGCAACTTGGAGCTCGGATTCCTTCGCGGGGCCAGCCCGAGACCAAAAAGCAACTCGGAGCTCGGACCCCTTCGCGGGGCCAGCCCCAGACCAAAAAGCAACTCGGAGCTCGGACCCCTTCGCGGGGCCAGCCCGAGACCAAAAAGCAACTCGGAGTTCGGACCCCTTCGTGGGGCCAGCCCGAGACCAAAAAACATCTCGGAGTTAGGACCCCTTCGTGGGGCCAGCCCAAGACCAAAAGCAGCTCGGAGCTCGGACCGCCTCGCGGGACCAGCCCGAGACCAGACGAAACGAGGCCCACAGACCAACTGCCTGCCGGCCTGGCAAGAACCAAACTGGGCCTCGCTCCATCAATTTGGAACAATCCGGCCCGAGAAGTCAAGTTGGGCCCTTACTCATAAGGCCCAGTCCAACTTCGACTTTGCGTCACCGCCAATTATGCAGGCATTACTACTCCTATGCGAACCCGTTAACCGCTTTGACAAGACGTCCTAACGATCCGGGCCCCCCCATTTAAGGCGGGGAATTCCCAATAATAGGAGTTGCATTTTTTTCCGTAATACAGGGTATTGTAGAGATTAGATCACAAATACCCTCAAACCTTCACCGTTTTTCTTAAATCTCGGCCAGTCAACTAGAGACGGGACGAGCCCATTTTCCACTTCCTTAAACTCTTTTTCCGTACAGCCTGCTCCCTTGGGACGGGAGCATAAATTTTGAGAATATGAATTTATATAAGGAATGTATCACTAACCAGAATGCTGCCTGCCGGACTGGTTAGTGATACTTTCAATGCTGCCTACCGGCCTGGTCTAATGAATCAGAAATGCCAGCATTGAAAGTATCACTAACCAGAATATGAATGAAATTATTTTCTACCACAGGAGCATAAATTTTGAGAATCTAAATTTATATAAAGGAGAAAAAAAATAAACAAGGTTCAGCAGAGTACGCATTAATCATAAGGAATATCATCAATACAATCTGAGTGAGACAGAAATCAGCTAACAAAACCCAAAACCCCAACATACCAAATCCAACATTGAGTCGAAATCAACTAGGCTCGTAAGAAGAAAGGCTGGTGAATAATACCAGAACGTTTAATATTGAACGGATTGGGTTCAATGTAAGCATCGTGACGGGTGTACCCCTCGCCATTGAGGCGGTTCGTCAGAGCATGATACACTGGCTTCTTTCTACCACCATACGCATCTGGATCTTTATCGAGCAGCTCGTTTGCCTCGTCAATTACCTCATTGACGACATCGAACCTGTTCTCCGCTGAGAGCATTATCTTGTTTATGTCGTGGTTTATGTGCACATCAGAGTCTTTTATCCTGTTCATCCTCTCCTCCAGAAACAGAGTTGGTACCCGATCACCCCCCTGCAAACTATCCTTCCTTTTCTGTTGATTAGTTTTTTTAATGGTAAGTTAAAAGAAATCAGATCTTGTTTCTATTTTAGGTGTGCCCTGCAGGGTTAATAATAAAAATGTAACAGTAAATCACAGTGTTGACTTTTACCAATGAGTAGGGGTGTTCAATGGGTCGATTTTCATCCGAACCGAAAAGGTTTGGATTAAATGGTTTGGTTTTTCGGTTTAAATGGATCAGTTCGGTTGAATTTTTGAATTATTTTGGTTTTTTAGTTCAGAGTTTTCAAAACCAAAAACACCGAACCAGCCAGCCAAAACTATATGGTTCAGATCCATGCTTTATATATAATGTGTGTAATATAAACAACTTATATTTTGGTTAAAATATTTTAGAACATCTACATATTTTGTATGGAATTGAACCATGTACGTAATGTCAACAACTTATATATATAATGAGGAGGGATCAAGTTACAACAAATTTGAGTTACAACAAAGTTACAACAACCATTTTTTTCATTTTCAAAGTCCAAATCGTCGATCCAAACCATTCAACATAATCTCCACAATAAAATGTGCTTGCAGCTCAAATTTTACATTTTTTTGAATTTTTTTACTATTTATTAAGTATTTTACAAAAAATAGTCATATTCAGACCATTGAATTTTGTACCCATCTTAATAAATAGTAAAAAAATTCAAAAAAATGTAAAAATTGATCTGCAAGCACATTTTATTTAGATAATCATGTTGAACGGTTTGGATCGACGATTTGGACTTTGAAAATGAAAAAAATGCTTGTTGTAACTTTGTTGTAACTCAAATTTGTTGTAACTTGATCCCTCCTCATATATAATTCATATTAATTTCTATGATTATTAAATGTATTTATGTGTGTATTGAGTTTTGACCTTTTAAAATTTATCCTCTCTTATTTTGGTTCAACCAAACAAACCGAAATTTACTTTGGTTATTTTGGTTCTGTTGACAAGTTTAATTAGGTTGGTCCGGTTATATTTTTTTAAGCCAAATAAAACTTTGGTCTGACTATTTTAATTTGGTATAAACCTAGACCCAATGAGCACCCCTACCAATGAGAAATTAAATTTACTGACTAGTTGTGTAAGACAAAAATTGTAATGGCTTGTAAATTTTCAGGATTTTAACAGTAATCTATGGAAATTCAATCTAAAGTAAAGCAAGCTTTTCAAAACATAATTAATCTTGCTAGAAAAGATAAGTATTACCAATTTTCGGCGGCGCCAAACTCGATTCACGTTGCGGCCTTCTCCTTCTCCCTGGAGGCCACGTCAGATGAAACACTTAAATCTTAAAGCAAGGAAGCTAGGGAAGGAAGAAAAATAGAAAACAAACAAAAGGCGAAATTGAAACTAAACCTGCGCCCTGACAGTGACAGAGAATCCTCGCTGGTTCTGGTGTTGACTAAGAACAACAGTAGAGGGAATGATGTAGTGGTTCCAGCTCAGACTTAGCGCCATTATCCAACCCCTTCTTCCTCCTCTCGCTTTGCTTCTCCAACAAAGAGAATGAGAATCCCAGACCAAAAACGAACGGATAGGATTTTCCTCTGGGATAGAATTAGGCATGGGCCGACACACTGATACTGGGCTTGGCCTATATCTTATTATACCACGAAGTTGGGCCTTTAATTTATTTGACATTTGCTTAGCATTTCAGTCGGGTGTTTTCTGGTAGCGGGTACGGGTTAGCGAATATTTATATGTTATTTTAACTGATTTATTTTTCATTATTATTTGACCAGTTGAATATATACTAAATAAAAATTAGAAATTTAAAAATTTTGGATTCATCATTTTAATATCAATATAATAGATTTTGAAATTATGCTCGTACAATTATCATAATCCTCTATGGTAGTCATGATTAGCTAATTAACGATTAAATAGAAATATTGATTAATTTAATGTACAATTACTGCTTGAAAAAGTGCAATGTGTGGATAAATGGTTTGGTCTTTTTTTTTTCTTTTTTTCTTTTTAAATCCCAATGGTTTGTCAAGGGGGGTGTTTATTGGCCTGGTCCGGTAGACCCAATCCAACACAAATTTTTTTTTAATTAATCAAAGGTATTTTTTTTTATATTATATCCAAAGGCAGTTATTGAAGTTCACTATAGATGGAATTTGTATCATCAGTTAAACTTTCAAAAATTTAACTTGGCATGAATTTTAAAAATAACTCTTACGGTCTAAATAGGCAGCAAATTAAATTTGATCCAGCTAAAAATAAAATTAGATCATAAAGTTATGAATCCTGCCGTACAGTAGACACGGATCCCTATAGATGAGTGACAGACTGGCAATTGGTGACATTACAAAAAGACAAAAAAAAAACATTTGTGGATTTAGTACATGTACATCACTGACAAAAAGCTCAAATAAAGTAGGGTCCGAAACCTAAAGTAACTCAAATTTTGAGTTTGAATTCGGACGGTCCAATTAGAATCCAGTCCATTTGACTGTAGGTGGAATGTTTGGGAACGATTCAGATGTAAACAAAAAAAAAGTGAGTTACTTTTTCGAAATCTTAATTAATAAATGAAATATATCTCTGACATATAACCATTCGTTTAATAAATAAGTATTTATCTACTTTACACAACCTATTATTAGTTTGATTAATTCATATCACCTAAATTATCGAATTAGTTCAGATTCTTATTAGTTAATCCGGATCCAAACTCAAAATTTGAGTTACTTGAGGGGATGGAACTCTGGTTTGATGCTCTTGACATCACACCAGTATTCGAGAGGAGAGAAAAAAGAAAGAGAAAATGTGAAAAAAGCCTTCCACCGACCATGATCGGTATGGGCCCACCATTGGCTATTTATAATAATAATTTTTTCCGCAAGATGCACGCCGAATTTCAGACTTAATCAAATGAATAAAAAAAATTAGGGGGAATTTCATGTATATCCCTCAAAAGTTTTAATATTACGTACTTATCCCTCCAAAATCAATAATTACATATTTATCCTTAAAAATTATACAAACGCACATATTTGTCCAATCTAACTCTATAACATATAAAATATCTCTAAAAATAATTAAATAATATATTTTATAACATTGAAATTTATTTTACAATATTAATTAAGAATATGTTGACCATTATGCCCTTCGTTTATGTCACTTTAGTCTACCTGAGTTCTCTTCTCTTTAAGGCGCCGAACCTCCCGCTTCTCTCTCCAAACGTGCCAAATCACAGATTTCTCCCCGCCTTCTCTTGTTGCCTCCCCTCTCACAGATTTCTGCCACCCATCGCTGCTTTAATTTTTCCATTTCGTTTGCAGAGAAAGGCGGGAGTTTTGGTGTCTTAGAGAGAAGAGAACTTAGGCGGACTAAAAAGATAGAAACGAAGGGCATAATGGTCAATATATAATTAATTAACATTGTAAAATTAATTTTAAAGTTTTCAAAAATATTATTTAATTATTTTTTGAGGTATTTGATATGTTATAGAGTTATGGACAAATATGTGAGTTTCTATAATTTTTAAGGATAAATATATAATTACTGATTTTAGAGAAATAAATGTGTAATATTAAAACTTTTGAGAGATATACGTGAAATTCCCCCAAAAAATTATGTCTCGTTATATATTTTGAAGAAGGACAAGAACATGCCAATCCTAAAACATTTTAAATGTGCAATTGTGCCTGCCAATTACAAGAATGTGTATATTTTAATTGAAAAGGTATACATAGGATATGAATGATATACAGTTCAATTTTTCTGGGCACCATAAAATATATGTTTTTTGTTAGGGCATCCGCAGACCTAGATATTTTAAAAATGTTAGATCTGTAAATTAGTTTGACTATAACGACTAGAAAAAAAATATTTTCTTTGTTCTTTTTAGCAATAAATTAGATAAGATAATAATCCCTTAACTTCAATTTTTTAGTTAAATCCCCAAGTCAAAATATCACATCCAGAACTGAATTTTTAAGATTTATTGAAATAAATCTTAATATAAAATAAGGGGACAATTTTATATATATATCCTTCAAACTATAAAATTACATATTTTTCCTTTCAAAATTTACAATAATATATTGATCCTCCTAAAATAAAAATAACTCAGCATATTTACCTTTTAAAAGCTACAAAATTACGTATTTCTCTTTTCAAAATCTTTTTCCGAGAATCGAGCAATTTTTATGGTATGAATGGCTTTGAATTTCTCGATTGTGAAGTATAGATCCACATACACGCTTGTGTGATTTTGTTATACAACAATGAGGATGATGTTTATTTTGTCTTATGATTATAGTATGATCTTTTTTATTTGTTTAATGAGCAAATGCATCAATTTTACACTTATAACATTCATATAAGGGGCAAACTAATAATTATGGAGAATTAGTGGAAAAGATTATGAATGGATAAATATACAAGTCATTGTAATTTAGGAGGATAAATATGTTATTATAAATATTGAAAGAAAAAAATACACAATTTTGTAGTTTTTGAAAGGTAAATACGTAAGTTAGTTTATTATTGTAGATTTTAAAAGAGAATATACATAATTTTGTAGTTCTTGAAGGATATACAGAAATTGCCCTTAATTTATGCAGACCATATTAACTATGAAAATCGTACCAAATCGTCCATGTCTTAACTAAAGGTCCTTATACATATATAAGAAATTGCTAATATAATATGCATAGCATAGAGGGTCTCCGTGCTACGGCTCAATATTTGAGTTTTTAAAATTCTAACGAACCGTTCAACATGATGAATATGTACTTACAAACCAAATTTTATATTTTTTATAATTTTTTTACTATTTTTTAGATAGGTAGAAATTTTTACCATTCAGATCAAGTATTTTTCTACCTATTTAAAAAAATAGTAAAAAAAATTCTAAAAAATGTAAAATTTGGTTGGCAAGTACATATTCATGTGGAGATCATGTTGAATGGTTCGGATCAACCGTTAGAATTTTAAAATTCAAATATTGCGACGTAACACGGAGGCCCTCTATACTATAAATAGCACCGTAGCCAACTCCTATGTGTGTGTGTGTGTGTGTGTGGTAAAAGAAACGATTTTATTGAACAAACAGCTGAACATATATAGTCCACCTCCTTTAAATATTATGACTTATACAGCGCCATAATTATATTTAAAGTCATAATATTCAAAGTAATTTTTAAATCCATTAAATCATGTTTTTCCATCGGGAAATTTTATAAAATACCCTTATTTACAAAATCAACAAACAAAATACCCTTTTCAAAAATCTTTGACAAAATATTCTTGTAGACCTTACTTTTTCCTCCCTTCCCTTCCCTCCCCTCCTACTACTCCCTATTCAACCTCACAGATTTCTTGACATTTTCTCCAATTAGATTAATACTCTCCATTTAGTAGTTATTTCGCTGTATTTAGTGGAAATGTTCGGTGACAAATATACAATCTTCATAATTCATACTATGTGTATATCTCTAGCAAGAGCCAGTAAGTAAAATAGCAATTAGTCCGGGTTCTTACATTATTGACTGGTTGGGAGATTTGATTTGAAAATTTCTTGACGGAGAATACAAATATTTACTTTTCCTTGTTTTGCTGAAAGAAACGCATGACATTTCATTAGGTGTGGTGTGTTTATCGCACCAAGAGTTGTTGCTTAAATTTGACTGGATCAATTCAGTTCGGTCTTTAGTCATATGGGGTGGATTGGAAGTTTGGAACAATAATTAGAATAAAGACAACAAATGCCACTTTTGGGATTCTAATCGTTTTTCTTAACTTTCGTTCTGGCAATTAGTTTCCAATTAGAATTGTTTCTCCTACAACAACTTTTTTATTATATCTCAAAAAGTAACTTTTCAACAAGCTGATCTGTCACACATTTATACACCGCTTTTCATTACATTACGGCTGAACCATTAATTAAGAAAAGGACGCGAGCCGACATCGACATTCTCTTGATCTCATCCATCCGATATAATTGGACGGGGGATAACGCCACCGTCTTTGTCCCATCTATTAATGAGTTTTGACTGGTGCGCCGCGGCCGCTCCACTGGAACCTCCAGGCTCGTCTTCATCTCTATCTTTTGACTCGTCGTTTCGCGCCCACCCAGTTTTTTTTTTTTTTTTTTTTTTTTTTTTTACCCTTTTGCTCTTTTTTAATCTCCGCCACAGCACAGCCGACCGGGTGACGTGGAAAGTATCCATCCGCGTGTCCTCTCGTACCGCTTCTCTCCGCCTCCCAGTTTCTCGCAATCCGACCCGCTTTAATTTTCTCCTCCTCAATAGGCTGTCAAAAATGTCAACTATTTATAAATGCAATGTGATGAACCGAGCTTAGACTTAGACTTGGGCGTCTATAACCGAAGATCCGTTCCTCTCCTCGCGTAGCTTCTCCCTATCTCAATCTCCTCTTCTAAATTCCTTCAGTTTCTTCTTCCTCGACAATCGCTGTTAGTTTGTTCAAGCCTTTTCATAGATCTTGCCACGCCAAATTAACTCAAAAGTTTCCCAAGGGAGAAAATTGTTTACCTGATTGAATAATAGATCACTTTCTTCACCATTGAACAAATCCGTTGATTGATTCATTAATTAAAATTGAATTAAGCTAAAAAAAGGGAGCAAAAATGCCTTTTTGTGAAGCGAGCAATGGCGTGAGGATATATTACCGGAAATACGGCCAGGGAAGCACCAAAGTCCTCCTCATTATAGGTACCTTTTTTCAATCTCTCCCCTACAAAACTTTGTTATTTCTGTGTCATTTCTGATCATATTCATTCGCAAATTGGAATGGGAACAATGCAGGGTTAGCAGGGACGCACGACTCGTGGGGCCCGCAGATAAAAGGCCTGACTGGATCGATCGCGCCTAGCGACAATGATGATTTGGAGGCGGCGCCATGTGCTTCTCCAAATCAAAAGGAGGGATCTAATTTAGATCAAACTGAAGAAGATGAGGAAGGTATTGAGATCTGTTGCTTCGATAATCGGGGAATGGGACGCAGCTCTGTCCCCATCAACAAATCCGATTATACGTCTGTCCCTCTTCCTCCTCCTTTTCATTTTCTCTTTTTTTTTTTCAAATAGTTTTGTCCACTTTTTAGTGAAAAACTTAGTTACAATTTTTTTATTTTTGTTATTCATGGCCAGACTCAAATTTGGGAACTCGTTTGATGATTCCATTCAAAATAGCGTTATCTATTATTCTATTACTTCCAATTGAGGATATGTTTCATCTCAAAATAGCTATAGGATTTTATCCTTCCATACAAGGCCAAGGGATTGATAAATCCTACATGGTCTAACAAAAAAATACTATTAAAAAATAAAATATGATTTCCTTTTAGAAATGCAGTGGAATTTAGGAAACCCTTTAAGCCTCAATATTCATTGAAAGACATCTAAGGGAATTAATGAGAAATATGAAATGCAGGACAACTAAAATGGCAGGAGATGCACTGGCTCTTTTGGATCATCTGGGGTGGAAGAAAGCTCATGTTTTTGGGCATTCCATGGGTCCGTTTAATGAAAAAAATTATCTTCTTTTTTCTATTCCAAATTAAAATTAGGTTGAATCTGATTTCTGGTTCTCATTTTATTTTCTTTTGAAAATTCAGGTTCCATGATAGCTTGCAAACTGGCAGCATTGGCACCAGAAAGATTATGCTCCTTAGCTTTGCTCAATGCTACTGGTGGTGGCTTTGAATGCTTTCCAAAGGTTACAAGTTTTTTTCTTTTTCTAGTTATTATATTTCTCATCATGTCCTGAAATTGTTGAATTCAAGTTCAAAATTGCTGAATTAAGGCTTAACAAATTTGTCTTAATTTCTGCATGGACGAGGTACTATAAGATTGCTCAATTTGCTTGCAGCTGCTTCTGCAGTGAAAATTTTCTAAACTAAGTATCTTTGTGTTAATGCAGTTGGATCGTCAAATGATGTCTCTTGCATATCGCTTCTTACGAGCAAAGTCTCCAGAAGAAAGAGCTCATGTTGATTTGGAGACGCATTACACCAAGGTTATATATATGCTCCCCTGTCTCTCATTATATTAATAAGAAACACACCTTGTCAATTTTACAACAAATAGGGCAACCTTCATTTCTAGTTACAAAGATTTTTTGCAATTAATGTTCATGCAGGAATACCTAGATGAATGCATAGGATCATCTACAAGAAGGATAATACTTTATCAAGTAAGAAACATAGAATATTTTTCAAGATTCCTATATAGAGAGAGACATTGAGAAGGCTTGGCATTTATCCAAATCCTTAAATGTGCCAATTTAAACAGGAATATGTAAAAGGCATATCATCTACTGGAATGCAATCAAACCATGGATTTGAAGGTCAAGTAAATGCTTGCTGGACCCACAAAATGACCCCCAAGGAGCTTGATACCATCCGCTCGGCTGGTTTTCCTATTTCTGTCATTCATGGAAGGTCTGTACCTTCCACTATATTTTGTGGTGGCCTACTGAGTTGGATCAATTTTGCTCATTTTTTTTTTTCATCTATTGTTTTGTAGGTATGACATTATTGCACAACTATGTCATGCTAAGAAATTAGCAGAGAAATTGCATCCAGCTGCAAGGATGGTAGAGCTTCATGGCGCACATTTGGTGAGCCATGAAAGGCCTGATGAGGTAAATATTGTGATAAATCATGTATCTAAAGGACGCCTCAATACTTATTATATGTTTCATTTGAAGCTTTGCGTTTGCTGCGACTTAATATAGTTATTTCAATTGTAATTTGCTTTGTCAAGGCTAGGTGGCTGGTTTTCCTGAGCCAAAATATGATTTTATCATATGTTATCAGCTCTATGCGGCACCATGTGCATCCTATAGCTGATTTAATCATAGTTGACAGTAATTATAAAAAATTTGCAAGCTGCTGTATAAAATTAAGAAGGCAATAAAGAAATGTTTCAGCTAAGAAGGCAATAAAGAAATGTTTCAGCTAGTATTGTATGTATTGGTGCAAAGTTTATAATAAACCTCATCTCGAAAGATGAACCTTCATTTAGTGTTATAAAGCTGCTATTTTATCAATACATACTCTGTTATATAATTCCAATATATCCAGTTTAAGTACTTTTATCTCCTTTGGCACAAGTACAACCAGATTATCAGGTAGCTGAGCATTTTCAGCCAATCAGGAACTATTAGATGTTGCATCGTGATGTTTAAAAAAGAAAAAAATCAAGAAACGATCAAATTTCATGGCTAGATAAGCATTAATTAGTTCTTGAAAAAGTTCAAAACGAAAACCAGAGTAACACAGTACACATTATTCTCAGGCATGTAGCAAGTGGTTCCTGCATTTATTATGTTCATTTTTGTATTTACTGGTTTCATATCTAAAAACCTCCTAAATTCCAGGTAAACCAAGCTCTTAAAGAATTGATAACAGCTTCAAAATCTAAAGAAATAGCAGAAGATTGGTCATACATGCCAGAAAGCGAATCAGGTGAGTAAACCAGAAAGAGAAAAAAATATTACTATTTGATTAACAAAGATAAACTGGATAATTTATACTAATGGTATGATCATAAGCAGGTTGGCTAATTTTACCAGCGCCAATGGCTCTAAACAAGTTGAGAAGTGATGGAGCAAATAGTCTTTTAACTATATATAGCTTGCTAGGAAAGCTGCAACTTAGCTTCCTTTACTTTATTGGAGTGCTTGTCATGGGTTTTGACCATATCAAAAGCGCCTTTTGCATCATCAAGCCTGTTCGAGTTGCAACAATTGAGTCATGATTATTTTAGAGGTAATGCCTGAACTATTGAAGATTTTACAAAATGGTTTTGTCGTATCAACCAACTACCATTTGGTATTAATATTATAAACCTTTTTCTTAGACCAATGTGTGTGTTTGGTACTTTGGTTTGTACTGTTGTTTGAAAAACAAAAGGATGATAATCCCAATGCACTGATATATATTACAAGTCTGTTAGTAATTGATACGTGAGAGAAGTTGCTAAACAGAAAATGAATGATAATTCAATTCATTGGCATATCAAGGAACTCCTAGTGTAATCAATTTATTTCTACCTTTTGATTTTAATGCCTCTAATCTGATAAATTCAATTCATTGGGGCTAACAGATTTAACCTATTCTGACTCTTTTACAGAAATGGCTCATAATTTACAAGACGAAGTTGGTGTTATCTCAAATTGGTGTGGTTTCCCCATTCAAATTTTCAGCAACCGTTAATAAACAGAAAATATCAATATACTAACTTGACAACAAAGAAATAAGAAAACTACAAGTATTCCTAATTGATAGAGAAGTCATCAATGGCTTCTCTCTGTTGACCTTTTGTGTTGTTTCCAGTGGTGGTTGTAACCCTTGAAGAAATTTATTTGTGGGATGACCAGGCAACAACTGATTGTTGTTTCAATAAAAAGTGTAAAGAGTTGTTAATTATCATTCTACTTGAACAATGAATGACACAAGTGTTCCTGCATGTACTACCTTGGTTGTATTTCTCGAGTTTTGTGAAAGTCTTTTGAAGTAACTAACCTGGAGTAAATATATATAATAGGGTTAATTTTTCCTATACCCTTCAAAACTCTTATAATTTCTTATTTATCCCTGGACTCTTTAATTTATCTTATTTACCCATCAACAATTTAAACTGTTTCTTATTTGTCCTTTATATATTTAGCCTTCTAGTTAAATTATGAAAACCTTATTTACCTCTACTTTGAAAATAAAAGACAAATTTGCCCTTCTGTCTTAAAGGACGAAATGATCCCTTCTTCTTGAATCATTATTTTCCAGCCTCCTCTCTTCTCTCTTTGATGCCCTCTCGTTGCTATGCAACTCCAAACAATCGTAGAATGCTTCAACTGAAGATAGGATCCTCTCTCTTCTCCCCACCCATCCCATACACACAACCCCCACCGTGTGTCCCCCCTCCAATTCAACAGTGCCTTTGGTAATAATTTGACATTAATATCACTTTGTTTCAGAAAAAAAAAACCCTTTGATTTTATGCCAATGCTGATAATTTGAACATCTCTATATTGACTATTAACTCTTAACTAATTATACATCACTACAGTACCTACATGATGTATTAATTACAAAGACGAATCTTCTTTTATCATCTAGAATATCTTTGATGAAATGGGATGGTATCCACACCTTTTTATCAAATAAACATGCTTACATCAGTATTCTGCTCTTGCCCGGTATATATTTGATGAATGACAATATATTTACCAACTCAATTGAATACTTTATTGTGAGACGAATTTACAAAAAGAAACTTTAGCTCTTGAGCTAATTAATTGAAAACCCATAAACCTTACCAGGAAGCATGTGACATATGTGTTATAGAGCTATCAGTATCAGACCATGAAATGTGCAAAACTATTAATAGCTGTAGTGCACTCATGTTTAGTTAATGCAAATAGTATTACCATCACTTCATTGTTTCTATCTCAAAGAGCAAGAAGTTAATTTAATTAAGAAATTAATGGCAATGCAAAAGTTTTATAAAAACTGAATTGGTCATCAAGTGTAGGTCTTTAATCAAATAACCACTCACCAACCAATCTAAGACTCAACTGAATTGGAAACATCGAGAATCTTCGTATGCAATTTGGAGATAACAAGTATCTTCAATTTGATTATCGTCAATGTCAAATCTCACGAGTCCCCTTCAGTCCGCTTTGATGGATGTTGGATCGCAAGTTTGGAGAGTGAAGAGTAAGCAAAATTATTATCGAGAAGAGAAGTCATTAGAGAAGAGAGTGTTGGAGCGAGCGAATTAATAGCTTCTAAAAGAAACAATGTTAGAGACAGTGAGACGCAGGTACGATAGAGAATTTCACTGGTGGATACAACAACAGAGAGAAGAAAAACAACTGGGGTTCTTTAACTTTTAGGGGTAATTTCGTCCATTTTTATAAACTAAATATGAATTGTGAACTTTTTATATTATTTAACTGGGATAAAAAAAATTATTATTGTCATGGAGAAATAAAAAATGTGTTCAAGAGTTGGAGGGTATATAGAATATATTCAACTCTAGAAGGATAAATAAGAAACTCAAGACAAGTTGAAGGGTATATAAAAAATTAACCCTATATAATAACATTGACCACGACGATCTGAAACTACTGTGAAACAACTCAGACACTGTAGAAAACGTAGTGAAGTTGAGAAAAAAGAAAAAAGATGTTTTGAGTTTTTTTATTTTTCAATAAATTTGAAATATGGTAATATTCTTAGAATATATCAATATAAAGGAACTTGAAGATGATGCATTGCCTTCAAATGCCAGGTCAAATGATGTTTATATGTTGACACTGGTTGAAATGATACATTCAGTAGATGCAATAGTCAGTGCTAAACACCAGATAATCTAAAAGAAAATACTCTCATTCAGCCTTTAGGATGCTGAAAGCCTGAAACACCGCCTCATGTCTTGCTTTCTGAAAAGAAAATTAGCTTCCTAAATTGCTCCCTGTCAACCAGGGATAGACAAAAGGGATGATTTTGATGCGTCTCCCACTTAAATTGACATCTTAACACACTCTAGAAATTTAACTCGGCATGTGATCAACAGACAATAATTATTTAGCATTTGAATTACTGCCGGGTTGACCTGAACCACGGAATTCTAAATGCAGTAGATTCAAATCTATTTGACATGGCCTGAAACAAGGCCATATACATAACCTACAATAGGAATGTAGAATTGTGTTCTTAAGCATTTATTTTAATTACAAAATCATTTTTTATGTCAATTGAATTTTGTGAGACACTCTTCTTAGAAATCTAAAAAACATGCCAAATTCCAATCCTATAAGCGAGCCGTTGAAATGTGTAATTAGGTTGCCACCTACGGATACGATCAGTGTTACAAATGCTGTTGAGTTGAAAAGTCCTTTACCCTGTCCATGTTTTATATTCCTCTATTTGGTTTTATTGACAGACATACACTCAGTCAAATGTTGATTATGAATTATTAAAAAAAATGTCGATTATGTTCAGACCTACAAACCTATATAATATTAGTTGAATTCTCTTTTGGTTTCTTGATAAAATAAGTAACAGTATAGTACTGATGAGCTTTCATCTTAACTTTTACACGGTGTCCATGGCTTCCTCTTACTTGTAATACAGAAGTGCATATTTATACCAGTTTTTTTGCACGGAGATGTTGATTTCTTCTATGCTGAAGCTTTTTATCTTTTATTTTCCCACGAAGCAAATTGAAAGGATATATAGAATCAATGATATGAGTTCCACATATAAACTGATCAGTTATTGACATTCAGATATGATATAATTGATATGATTGGCAATGCACTAGGAGAGGTTATCAAAAGTTAAATGCACTAAATTAATGACTACCTAGTTCTCAATCAGAAGTAATTGACTTTCTAAGAGAATTGATCAGATTTTGCCAGTTAATTTAGTTTCATCATTAATAATAAAGAACTGACAAGCCACATCTCATTCGACATTATTCAAACTATGTTGCAATCATAATTAAAGTAACAAATCATTGTGAATATAAAACACCAAGACACTGATTTTAGCTATGGCTACTCCAAAATTTTCATTTGTAAACAAAAACAAATAGTCACTTTATGTCTTTATCTTATAATTTCAACGAACAGTGCTGAATTTACCAATGCATCGACAACACTAGACTGGAATAATAAGCCCTAGCATAAAACGAAGGCCAGAGACAACAGCTAGAGACGTCGATTTAAAAAATAAATGTATGAGAAATAGATAAGTAGTAGCCTCACCTGCTAATTGCTATGAAGGCGTGGAGAAATGATCAATGATCCGAAAAGAGCATCTCAAACAGATCCCTTCTTGCTTGCTCCTGCCTCCTCCTACCTCCTTTCACACCATAATGGATAAATTTACTGATGGATTGGGGAAGAAGTAAAAAGGATGGAAAATGCGAGAATGAAGACGAAACCAGATTACAAGGAACAATGTAATATTCCACCTCAGATTCGCTTTTTAACATAACACAACTAATATTCCTCTTGGAATATCCTTCATGCCGACTTTCGTGGACCAAGCCCATTTCAATTGAGGCCCGTATATATATGGGCTTAGGCCCGTTTAATCAACAACTCCCAGCGAGAAATGCTTCAAAGAAAGTGGAAATCGAAGTGGCGGAGATAGCAATAAAAAATTAGGGTCTAGAGCAAGAAGAAAAAGAGAATCCGATCCGCTACCTCCGATCGCCGAGGAAGAGAGAGATGGGGATTATGGAGAGCTTGAAGATTTTTACGGTGCAACAGCCAATCGTTGTTGCTTCTTGTTTAATCGCTGGTTTCGGTACGCTCTCCATCTCTGTCTCTCTGCTCTCGTTTTCCAAGCTTAATCGATCTAATTTTCCAATTTCAAGCTAAATTAGCTTAATAAGTCTTTGGGATTAAGCTCTAGACTGCTTAGTTATTTTTTTTCTCGTTTTTGATCGATTGTGTTGCCTCCCCCTAGTTTTGAGGATCTGGTTTAGACATGATCAAGCTCGCTATGCTCATTTTAGCCTCTGACCTGACAACTATTGGTCTCTGTACTACTTCCTCTATTGGGTTTCAATTACGGATACATCAATTTCTTTCCAGCATCTCTCCCAGTCAATGCTGCATTATGCTTTTGCTCCATTCTTAAAACCTTTCATGCCTGAACTAATTTAATTTCTCTTTTAATTTGTGGAAAAAAAAATATCAGGCTTGTTCCTTCCTGCAGTGGTGAGGCCTGCATTGGATTCATTTCAGACAGCTAAGCAAGTCCCACCACCAGCTCTGAGTGATGTAAGCTTATTACTTCTTTAATACAATTTTGAAGTTGTAGCAGTTATATTCAAAATAAATACAATGTCAGGTAAATGCTAATTTTTAAATGTGTTTGATCTGACTAGTGGTGATTTATTTATGGCGAGTTAAATTCATACTAGGAAAAGATTATTCCTCTCTTCGTTGAACTGTTGATTTTGTTCCATGAGACAAAATCTCTTGACAATGTATAACATGACAATCTTGAGAATGGTTCTCATATGAATACAAAAAAGCTTCAAAAACCAATTTGGTTCTTTGGTGTCAGTTCTACCTTCAGATATTTTGTGACGATTATCAAGATATTTTGTTGTAAATGAATCCCGACACTAATTCCATCTCAATTTAATTTGTTCATTGCTATGCCTATGCAATCGTCAACGAATACCATTAAAGTTTGCTCTGAACATCTAAGTGCCTAACTGACACTGTGCATTGCGCACAAGGAAATGAGATGTCTAACTAAGTAGGATACTTTCATAAACGCCCCTACAAAAATTAAAAACTAGTGTGCTGCCTTATCTCCCATTAATCGGTTTAAAAATGTCTTAAATGGTCGAGCTTTTCTCCATGCTAGTGAGTATATAAGAAATGGCTAAAGTATGTACATGGGGCATCCTTTGTGGTATGTGAGGAAGATATTGTTACAACATATGGTACTTTTGATTTTTTTTTTCATGATTTCTTGGGACATATCTGATATTCTGATGATTCTTTTTAGGGTTATACATGATAAATCTCATTGCCGGGACATGATATTTTGTTCTGTAAAGGGGTAAATTAAGTATCCACCAGGGCAAATGCTGTAATGGAAACAAAATCAACATAGCTCTTGCTTGAAATACAAGTACCCTCACATTATAAAATTTTAGTTGTTGAATATTTCCGTGATTAAATTCATCCACGTTACATTTCTTAATTAGATGTTGCACCTTAGAGATTATTTTCTTATATTGTAGGTTGTTGCTGGTGTAACGGGCAAAAAGAAATAGAAGGGCCTTGCACGACATCTGAATTTGCTATTTCTTTATTGTCTCTTTATTTTCTGTTCGCCCTGTTTGGATAATTTAGGAAATGATAGTCAGGTTACTAAATATGTACCCTAACCTGATCTTCAATGCTATTTTGTAATAAGCATAACATGGTAATACTATTGCTGAATATTTCTACATGACAGCTTTTTTTTGTATTTTCTAAAATATTTGTTCTGTTAAATTTTCTTATTTTTTTTTTTATTCTAAATTTTCTTATTTTTTTTTTATTGCCTTCCTCTATTAGTTTTAACACTGCTGTTGAAATGATTCGTGATCAAAGAAACAGTTTATGAACAGAAGAATACTTGAAACATGAGGCTTATTTTTTATAGTAAAGCAATATGAAAAATTTATATACTCGTTTTCTGATACAATCAATTGAATTGCTGCTCATACATTCTAATTTGCAGCACAGAAGGATCAGAATCAAGTCCAGAGATGAGAACTATCATTTGCATTGAACAGTGGTAGTCATAAGTTAGACTATATTTTCATTATTTCCTTGTCATACATTTATAAATGCCATGTTGAGAGAAATAAATCAAGTTCTATGCCACGGCACGACCTGCCTCAGGCTCTTGTAAATGCCAAGCTGAAATAAAAATGAGAAAAAACATTACTAATATGGTTACAGTTGGCTGGAAAAACAAAATCCTTCTTTCCTGTACTTCTTACAAGCAGATTGAAAATTTGAAATTTTTTTAAGGAAGGTAGCTTAAGATCAAAGACTTACCAGCAAGTGAGAGGTGGCATGCATGGAGACATCAATGAGGCTATGGTGCCTCTTAAACCTTGTTATCTTAACCCTGCTCCCCTTACTTTCATCAGAACCGCAAGAAGAAATTGATGAATTACAGGCCCCATTTGATTCTCTCTTCTCCTTCAGAAACCAAATCGCATCGCTCTCTCTGGCATTATTTTCTCCCTTGTAACCTTTGCTTCTCTCATTCCCAGTGTTAAAGGAATAGCACCTACTGAAGGATCTTGATCGACGGATAGAATATGTGACATGAAGAACTGATGTTGGGGAGGTAGCATTCGTTCTATCGGCCTTCATCTTCAATTCCTCTGCCACCATCCTCGGTGGCAGTTCTAACGACCTAGCCGAAAAAGGTTTCTGATTGGGCTTGATGAGGATGGATTCCTTTCTCGGCCTCCCTGGTTCCTCCTCCCATATAAAGGGAACAGCAACTGGTACCCGAAAAGGGGGTGGTGTTGCCAAGCCAGAAGGTTCTGGCCGGTGAAGTGGTAACGAGCATAGCGACAGCTCGGGTGGAGTTTTGCTCGGTTTCATATGAAACAACTTGAGGTCATGCATCCTATAATGCAAGTTATCTATATCTGTGAATTTTCTTTTTATATATAGAGAATAATAGGTTGATAGAAAACATAAAAGTTGCGCCTGTACTTGGAATTTGGAAATCTGTTATAGCATGAAAATAATCAAAGAGGCTCCATAATTCCCACATTCACTAGAGTCTGATGCCTTTATCACGAGATAGCCATGGCCAGGCGCTCTGGAATGTGATTTCCCCTCGTTTCTTTCTTTAATGTGATTTCCTGATTTTGAAATTGATGTTAAAAATTAGTACTGGGCCATTCGGCCTATTATTGGATCGGGTGAAGATAAAAGCCTATTTTAATATAATCAATTCACGGCCTATGGCTAGTGAGCTACAATCTCTTTCATTAATCCAGGATCCAGCAAAGGTTCCTACATGCATGATTTGTTTCAAGTTTCAAAAGATCACGCAAGCTATAATAACCTAACAATTGAACCGCATTGCTTCTGACTTGAACCATGCGGAGAGCACGAAAAAATAATACACTAATTACTTTACATAAGTTCAAATTATATTAGAATAAATTTAACTCGTTTGAGAAAAGTGTTTGGCAATTTTAGACTAGCTTGCTTGATGTCTCCAGAATATAAAAGGCACAAGATTAGATCTCTACAAAATGCCCCTATAACATGCTTAATTAGTTATATGTTGATATTTCAGCATTTTGATTTAGCCCTAAACTAGTGTTTCATATCATTTTTTAACTATATGTAAACAAAAATGATGACATATTTACTTCACCTTGTTGGTAATAAAAGGGACTGTTAATCCATTTGAGTGGAGGATATTTTGTGTATTATTTTTGTTCATATTCTAATGTTTATGAAGACAAATCTAATTGAAAATGCGATGTAAATCACATCTCACATCTAAATTTGTAATTTTAGTTTATCACTTTTAGTTTTAGTCTTTAAAAAAAAAAACATGGATGAGAGTCATCCGAACCTTCATATTAATTCTTTGAATTGAAATCTGCTGAAATCCATCATTCGTGAACAGTGTTTCTGAAATTCTAAAATTCCGAATCCAGCCATCCAACTTTTTCTATGCACATATCTCGAAACAGTTGATTTTTCTGTGCACGCATCTAAAAATAGTTTGACGGCTTGATTCAAGAAAGCAAGGATTTCAGAAACACTGCTCACCAGTGAGAATTTCAGCAAATTAGTTTCCTAATTCTTTACATGTTTGGATAATACCAAGTCAAATGGAGAAGCAAATTTTCTAAAAATAATAATGATAATTTAAAAGTTAGGCGGGGAAATATCCCATGCCAAAATCATGTTCCTTGTCTAGCAAACAGTACTAAATGGTCCTGCTGCATCACGCATGGTTAATTGATTATCATATTATATACGCTTGTCCGCTTTTTGGGTGTTCATCATTTCACATATGCATGCATGCAATCGTGCACAAGGTAATTTAGATTGGAACTTAATTATATATCGCACTATAGCATAATTAATGGTACCTTTACCTTAGATGGACAGCAGGACAGGTATTTATGCAAAATCATCTACTTTTATTAAACATGATTCCATCAATCTATCATTGGTAGTTAGAACTTAGGAAAGGAGAGGTGTGGAGCGTGGCCCACCATCGGACTGCATGTCGTATATATATAATATTTAATTGAGATAGAGCAATTGGAAATTCCATTATTAGAAGGAAACTATACTTGTTGACTAGCCGACTAGAAGGGTACACATTAATTTTGACAGGACTGATTTAATTTTATTTATGCAGAGCAAATATCATATATATAAAGGGTTATTTTTAGCTTTGTTGCAGTACTGTGTATGAATAAAAAACAACCCTTTTGTTTTTTATTCATGCAATGTAAATATTATGTACAGAGCTATTTAAATTATATTACATTGCTATATGTGTATGAACAAAAACAACCCTGTTAAAATGTGTATCCATATGTAGACTAGCGTTGCCAGTGCCGTGATGTCTCTTCTCTTTCTTTGAAAAATCTTATTAAAATAATTCAAAAAATATATATTTTCAAACTTTAAATTAAGGAAGCAAGGGAGGTTGTTACGACGAAAGTGATATTTTATTGTTATTGATCTCATATGTGGTTGTCATGTTCGTTTGCACTAGAAAGATACATTGAATTCAGGATAATACTAACTATTATTATATATGATTATAAGAGAATAAAATAAGATTTCTAGTACAAACAATTAAGATAAAATTTTATGAAAAGAGTATAACGACAAATCGACAACCAAACTGCAACGTTGAAATCATGCAGTCACCTCTATATATATATAGAGGAGGGTACAAATGCCTCCATTTTTAAAACTTTAATAACTCAGAATTTAAAACTTAAAAGTCAAAACAAAACCATTGGATATGATCTAAATCATTTTATCTATACACGTGTAAAAAATTATGACATTTTAATTTTGTTTTGGTTGTCATCAAGAGCTTGTAAAAAACGCACTAACGTAGATAATTTCTAGACGTTGATTTTTCAACTTATTGATTCACATAAAAACAAAATCAAAATGTGATAATTTTTTATGAGCACATTGATAAAATGATGTAGATCATATCCAACGGTTTTATTTTGACTTTTAAGTTTTAAATTTTGAGTTATTAAAGTTTTTAAAAGTGGAGGCATTTGAACCCTCCTCATATATATATATATATATATAGGGTCCGGCTAATTTGCTGCCGGCAGCATTCTGGCCAGCTGCTGCCGGGGGCATTTCGGCCATTTCTGGTGTTCAAACAACAAATTTTTTTATATAGATGTTCAATCTATATTATAATCTACTTGGAGACCAAATTTTACATTTTTTGGAATTTTTTTACTATTTATTAAGCCACTTTGAAAATTGCTGATCCGGGTGAACAGTGCAACAAAATTCTGGACCATGTGATCTGGAATTTTCAAAGTGGCTTAATAAATAGTAAAAAAATTCCAAAAAATATAAAATTTGGTCTCCAAGTAGATTTTAATATTTAGAACACGTTGAACGGTTCGGATTTGTTGTTTGAACACCAGAAATGGCCGAAATGCCCCCGGCAGCAGCTGGCCAGAATGCTGCCGGCAGCAAATTAGCCGGACCCTATATATATATATGAGGAGGGATCGGATGACACCTCTTTTTGGTGACATCTCTTGTTACCACATCCATTTTTTTCATTTTCAAAGTCCAAATCGTCGATCCAAACCGTTCAACATGATCTCCACAATAAAATGTACTTGCAGATCAAATTTTACATTTTTTTGAATTTTTTTACTATTTATTAAGTATTTTACAAAAAAACAGCCATACTTAGACCATTGAATTTTGTACCGATCTTAATAAATAGTAAAAAAATTCAAAAAAATGTAAAATTTGATCTGCAAGTACATTTTATTTAGATAATCATGTTGAACGGTTTGGATCGACGATTTAGACTTTGAAAATGAAAAAAATGGATGTGGTAAAAGAGATGTCACCAAAAAGAGGTGTCATCCGATCCCTCCTCTATATATATATATATATATATATATATATAGAACCGGGGATTAATTCTCAGGTTCTTAGAACCGAAATTTAATCTCCGGTTTCAAACTGTCTAAAACTAAGAAATTATTTTTGCAGAAAGTTTGTATGAAATTGGTTAATTTTTGGTTTGGACAGATTTTGAAATTTCTATGTATGGGATGTAGATTTTGAAATTTAATATTTTTTTTGAATATTAATAAAAATTTCGGAACTTTTATTTGACGAGCGGTAAAGTTTGAAAAACAAAATGAACGCTGCATTGGCGTTGCCGATTTTTTTATTAATCGAAAATAAAAATAAAAAATATCGCGATAGGGTGTCGTTTCTGTTGGAAATCCAAATATAGGTAAAACGGGATCATTTATTCCGTCCCACTAATTCAAATTCGTAACCCCGCTAACTTAATTAACTAAGAAAAAAAATTGTGGGACGGGTTAATCTATCCCATCCCACATTTTTCCCTATGTTAACTTATTAAGGGCCTGTTCGGCGCTCCACTGTTGCTGTGGGAAAAAAAAAATTCACTCTGAGTGAATTTTTTTTCCCACTGTAACAGTAAAATTTAGTTCAATTTTTCTTTTTTTCCACACCCATACCCATTCCTGAGAGGGCGCCGAACAGGCCCTAACTAACAAGAGAAAAAACAAAAAAAAAATTGTTGAACGGGATAGATTATCCCATCCCACAAATTTTTATTTTTTTCCTCTACGTAACCTATTAACTTAAGAAGAAATTAGCGGTTTACGGATTTGGATTAGTGGGACGGGATAAATTGTCCTGTCCCGTGGAACGGGATAATCAATCCCAGTTTACCTAGGTATCAAAATTTCACCAAATCGATCCCTTTTCGAGATATTTTATTTATTTATGTTCGATTAATAAAAAAATCGGTCAGCGTTGTATATGTCAAAATCACACTGTTAAAATCTGCAACCCATGCAGGAACGAGAGAATGAGTTTTAATGTGCTTTGAGATTCGTGCAGAAAGAATTTGAATTGTTCAGATTTTGCACAGAATAAAGTTTGAAATTTCTCAGACGATGCGAATTCTGCAGGAACCAGCTCCAGTAATCTCAATGTCAAACGGACACGTGGCAGATATTTGGGGATTGAAGATTTGAAATAGGGAGCGAGAGAGTAAAAAAAGAGAAAACACCAATAACCATCAGTTTCACGTGAACGGAACCAGAACCAGAAGCAGCGAGAACAGCTTGGGTTCCGATGGATTTAGGGACCGTCCGATCTATTTTAAAATTCGTGCGCACGATTAAAGCAGACGCGCAGCGAATCATAAAGCAGATCGGACGGTCATGGAACCCATCGAACTCACTTTGAGTCCGATGGGCACCGGACCAAAATTGGTTTCGAAGCCAGAAGGGTCTTCAAATAAAACAAAACATTAACAACAGACCAATCTTACCTACTACAATTTTAAAAAATGACCGGAGGGAGTAGTGGGACCATCCTGTCAGTAACTTACAAGGGAGATCTGTTGCATACACACAAGTCGGATTCCTCAACAGATGGGAGTTTTGACTTTTGTCTGCCGACAGAGACACATTTGCAGGCATACACCTACTTTAATCATAATTATTAACAAGTCCGTTCATCAGAATTACAATTACTGCTCATTATTTTTATTTTTATTTTTATAACCATGGTACGAGAATAATAATTTGTTTTAGGAGAAGATTGAGATCGTATCTTTATCTTTGAGATAAAGTTGAATACATACTTATACAACTTTTTTTTTTTTAATAAAATGAGATGGACGAGGAAACACTCTTCACATTTAAATAATCACAAAAGAATTACATGTTGGTTCTCAATACGAGAATAATTTTATTAAATAATTTTTAACTTATGACTTTATCTGTTAAAATTAATTGTCTCGGTAAAATAATTTAAATCAATTGTGACGAACAATTATTTTATTTACTAGAATTTTGAAACAAATAAACTTATACTAAAAATTCCTAATTTGATATATCAATTCACCTTATTCGGATGAATATTTTAATATATATTCAACCTGCTCATGATTAATTATTATTGCTATCGTATACTATTACTACTAGAATACTATAGATTCCATATATTTAACATTCTATAATATATTATCGTTTGAATCTCAGGCTGACTAAATTCAATCCGATATTTACTTATTGCACCTCAGGTATCGAGGAATTCAGATCCTCCTTGGTACTGTAATAGGAAATCTTTTAGAATTACTGGATTTGGACCGTTCTTTTTAACTTAGCACAAATCTCAAAGCCCAATATATTGCCCCTATGCTAGCACAAATCTCAAAGCGGCTGGGAGTTAATCTCAAACTGTAAAGTGAAGAGAATCTTTTACAATATTAGAGATGATACTTGTCCGATATCAAGGGGATCTGAATTCGGTGAAGACGCCCCATAAATTATATAAATTACAAAAGACGTCCCTTTAAATCATATAAATTATGCAACCGAAAAATATTTTTTTTTTTATTCGACCCCTCCAATATAAGAAACTAGCAATCTCATTTTAATGCCTTTGACAGAACTGAACAGTTAGATTTTTTTCTTTTAATAAAAATTGAAGATCAAGTCATCCAACTATTTAATACCCTTGTTATTACATTACGGAATTTTCTTCATTCGAATTTTGAACCCATAACCTTTCACAAAATTATCAATTAGGTTTTTCAT
This sequence comes from Carex parvula, assembly GCA_025461045.1. Classification (NCBI taxonomy): domain Eukaryota; kingdom Viridiplantae; phylum Streptophyta; class Magnoliopsida; order Poales; family Cyperaceae; genus Carex; species Carex parvula. The sequence goes on along the minus strand of JAJGRW010000975.1, from coordinate 101,871 downwards.
CAGTCTACGAAATCATTATTAATTCTATAAAATATACCATAGCTCTTCTTTGAAGTACTTTATTTTCGGTAGACCTGTTGATTACATACAAAATGCCGCTGAATTATAAAAATAAATAAATAAATATGTTCATTTTAAAAGGAAATTATTTGATAATTATTTATTTTGACAATCTTATCAATCTTTAAAATTAAAGCGTAAATTTGAAAAACAACATTATAAATGATGAAATAATGAAATAAAGCTTAATTTCGAGTCAGGGATGGGGCGAGAATTTTATCATTGGGGCCAGAAATAATAATGAAATAAATTTCATTAATTTAAACAAACCACAAAAATATACAATTATGGATGATGAAGTAATTAAAGACAAATTCTAGTTAAGAACAATTTTAACAAGTACATTATATGAGCAATTGTAGCATACATCTAATTGCTATGTTACATTATCCGACTTTTATGGGACATGTATTTATAAAATATTATTCAAACTAAAAACATTAAAATCTGATTATTTTTTTTTTTAAATCATGAGTTAGAGATCATGTCACTCAACAGACTTCAAACCCCTGTATATATTACAAAGAATTTTTTCACTTTGTGAATTTCGAGTCCATGAGCTCCCACGTGGAAGCCACTTGCCTTTGTTACTAGACCAAAAGCAAGCAGGTTTTTAAATATGATTTTTATTTACATAAGGTGTGTATCAAATTTGAGTCAATTTAATATTTTATTGATCAGTCAATTTAATATTCGAAATTATAAATTGATCAGTCAATTTAATATTCAAATTTTAACTGTCCGAAATTAACAATACTCAACGTATCATCAAAGAATACTAAATACTAATATTACACAAAATTTAATTGTCAAATTATTTATATGGTCAATAAATACCTATAGACTTACTGTTTAAATTTTTTAAAAATCAACGGTCAAAATTATAAAATAACCTTTATTAGTGGTCCCTCCTCTTTTATTAATATAATTATACAACCGACTAATGTAGAAGGAAAACACGTAACAGAGTCTAAGCTTAGATTATTATCAAAATATTGACCTGACCTTTTTTTCAGTATTAATCAATTCTGATCTCCCTCTTCTAATTACATTTGCATGATATATATTAGGATCCAAATATGATGGAATCCAAAATCATGAACAATAACGTTGAAATTTCTGAAATTTTAAATTCAGCCGTTAAACTGTTTCACGATACGTGCACAGAAAAAGTTGAACAGCTGAAATTCTGAATTTAAAAAATTCCAAAAATACTGTTCATGTATCTCTGATTTCAGCTGATTTGAATCTTATATATTATGTGGCTTATTACGACGCCAATGAATGACAAAATGTGGAATTGTTGGTACAAAAGTCTCCATGTTGGACCTGTATACCTTTTTCGCCCTATGTTTATAAAACAAAAGTAAAAAAAAAAAATCATGGACTATCTAATCAAATATTTTGTACCTAATCGGACTTTGTTACATATGGTTTTGTAATTGGAACAATTTTATGTTCGTTAATTAGCTTTTTAGTTATTGCATAGTAATATTTACAGAAAGGGTGTTATTTTTTTTTCTGAATAACATATAAATTTGTTTTGTTATAATTTAGTTGTTGCATACTAATACTTTTGAATTCTTAGTATACTACATTAATTTGATAGAGAGACTATGGTACTATGCATAGCGCAGATTGCTCCGTATTACGAATCAATATTTTATTTTCAAAATTCTAATGATCAATTTGTATCGTTCAACATGGTCATCATATGAATCTTTACTTTTAATCTAAACTTTTACATTTTTTAGAATTTTTTTACTATTCTTTTAGATGGGTAGAAAATCACTTGTGATCAAGTGATTTTCTACTATTTAGATAGTAATATTTTGTAAAAAAAATGTAAAATTTAGATAAAAGTACATATTCATATGGAAACCGTATTAAAGAATAGTAATTTTTGTAAAAAAATATAAAATTTAGATAAAAGTACATATTCATATGGAGACCGTATTAAATGTTTCAAATCAACCATTAGAACTTTCAAACCGAAGATTTGAGAATGGGCGTAGCTAGGATTTTAATCTGGGGTAGGCAAAATAAATGAATATTAATTTTATTTACATTATTAAATTATTTATTAAAATATTATTAAATAATTTTCATTTGAAGCGGAATCAGTAATTTGACCATGAATAAAGATCGAGAAAATCGGTAGGAATCGGTCAAATAAGATCGAAAACTTGATTTTTTTTTAAATATTAAGAAAAAAAGTTAATCTAAAGCATAGTAATTTTAATTGATCGAGAGCTTTAAATCAGTTAGTGTTAGGCAAAATTCAAATCTAAAAATAGACAAAACCCATATCCAAACCAACTATATACAAATTTAGTATCGTTTGTCAAAATCCAGGAGCAGACAGCTGCCTATCCTTGAATGTATGTGGCTACGCCACTAGATTTGAATCTATAGCTCATGCCAATATGCAGTGTGCATAGTACCATTGCCTCACTCTTAATTTAATATTTCCCAACAAGGAGGGTTCAAATGCCTTCAATTTTTGTGCCTCCACCGTGCCTCCATTTATAAAAACGTTAATAAATCAAAATTTAAATTATAAACGTCAAAATAAAACAGTTAAATGTGATCTATATTATTTTCTCTGTGTGCTCATAAAAACTATCACATTTTAATTTTATTTTTATTTTTATGTAAATCAATAATTTAAATAATCAACGTCTAAAAATTATTCGCATTAGTATGTTTTTACAACCTCTTGATGATAACCAAAACAAAGTTGAAATGTCACAATTTTTGATACGTGCATAGATAAAATGATATATATCATATACAACATTTTTATTTTAACTTTAAGTTTTACAAATTTAATTAATTACATGCCATATGTTTTATTATAAGTTTTAAAGTTGGTTTGTGAGGCACGATTGGCGTGAAGTGTTAAAAGTAAAAGAATTTGTGTGGGGGTTGGGGGGGACAATTTAAACTTAAAGCAAAAGATTAATTTAATTATTCCGAAGACATGGACCTAAAAAATAATAGCTTCACTAATCATTTTATGATGTGTCTAACCTCACTCTTAATATATACTTAATTATACTATATTTTTATATTTTGAACTTACGCAAAACGCATGCGCCTGCTCACAGCGGGAATCCTGATAGAGGTACTACAATTTAATTTTATTTGATTGTAAACTGTTTTTCATATTGTAATTCTATTTAAAAGGTGTCAAATCCAAAAGCGGGACCCATTACTTTCCGATTTTTTTATTAATATCCAAAGTTGAATACAAATTATTAATTATACCCAGAACTCAACTCAATATCGATATATACCCAAGCCGGCCATTTTCTGGCCGGCCAAGTACCCTCCCTAAGCCGGCCAGAAAATGGCCGGCTATGTACCTTTTTTTTTTTTTTAAACAGCATTATTTTTGTTTTAGATGATTTCTATTAGAGTCAAATATTTCATTTCTAAGTTTCGTACAAAATAATAAAGTACACACAAATTGCAAATAGAGTCCACACAATTTTTACAACATGCATATAAATCACCTATTACTACCACGTCTAAATCCCCGAAGTAAACCACTTGCGAAAGATGACCTACGAGATGGCCTAGCAGGTGGCTCTGGTTGCTCACTAGATGGCCCGGCCTGGGCTCCAGATGGCGCTGCTTGGCTTGTAGATGGGCCGGCCTGGGCTTCAGATGGCCCTGCTTGGCTTGTAGATGCCCTTATTGTGCGTCTAGTAGTGGACCTCCTCGGTTGGGCAGATGGCTGCCCTTGCACCCCAACCGCCTCTCCTCCTATGTCAACCGCCTCTCCCATTGCTTCGGCATACATAGCAGCTGCATCTAAACGGCTCGTAGCTGTGCTACGCCGTGACCCTCCGGACCCACTTCCCGACGCCATTACTCGCTCATTTTCTGCCGCATTTGCTGCGTTTCTTGCCTCTGCATTTGCATGTGTTACTTAGTAAATTGGTATAAATTGAAAAGAAAAATAATTTTGGATGAATGTTACATACCTCTTCGTTGCCTATCGGAAGTGGAACGGCGAGGCTGATGCCCCTTTCGTCTACCTTCCATTTCATCCATCGTCATTACACGACGGGTGTGTTTTCGCCTCCCCTTCGTAATCCAACCTCTACTCGGAAGGATTCTGTCTTCAACACAAGGAGGCCAGTCTCCCATATTGCCAATTGGATTGAACACATGGTTCCAAGTACTCACAAGATAGGGTGTTTTATACCAGTCTGCAACAAAGTCGTCCTCTTGCCAGTTTCGGTCACGGCAAACGGCTAAGACATGAGCGCACGGAATAGAAGTTAATTGGATACCTCTGCAAGTGCATTCCATTTGTCTGTCGGGACCGCGCGTCACAATATACATGAACTCCCTGTGAGTGGGTTCCATGTTGCCCATGTCGCTACGGGTGCAAGGAACGTACTCATTTGGGGATGAAACTTGGTACTGACCTTGGCCCTGCGTGTAACGCACCAATTTCATTTTTTCAGCTTTCCCCCAACGTTTTTTGATCTTCTGCAAAACCCGGTCAGAAAGAATCTGTCCCCTGTCTTGTAATTCCATTGCTCGCTGACGCCGCTCAACAAACCATCTGTTGCACGTGTAGAACGTATCCTCCACTACGGCACAAACAGGCAATCTACGACTCGTTCGGAAGACATTGTTGAGCGACTCGGAGCCGTTTGTTGTCATGATACCAAACCGGTATCCTCCGTCACAGGTTTGGAAAATCTTCTCATAATTGGACGGCTCCATCGCATCATTAGGACGTACTTTGCCCACCTTCTTTAAATATGCATTGCACTTCGGATTTCGCTGCACAAAAACAAAGGGGTGTTATTCCATTTTCATAAAATTCTTATACGATAATTAAACGAAATGTTATAAGTTATACATACATGAGCAAACTCTTGGAACATCTCTTGTAATCTTCTCGGCTTCTTCCTCTTTGCTCCTTCCCTGAACCTCCATCCGTACCATCTGTCTCCACAGTTCGTGACTAAGTTGTCAGCAACATGCTGCATACAATACCTGTGCACAAAGAGCTCGGGAGGCCATCCGTATTCAGCTGTCAGTGCAGCTTTGATCCCCTTGTGCTGGTCCGATATGACACATACAAATTTACAAGGGCCGAGCACTTCATTTCTCAACCACTGCAAAAAAAAAAACCCAATTCTCAGTATCCTCCTGACGTACAATTGCAAATGCAATAGGCAACAATTGGTTCTCGGCATCGTAGCCGCAAGCTATCAAAAGCCTCCCCTCGTATCGCCCAGACAAGAAGCAGGCATCGATGCTGATCACTGGTCTCAAGTACTGGAACGCCGCAATGCATGGACCAAACGCCCAGGCTACGGCTTCGAACTGGGCAACACCTGGCATGATTAGTCCTGTTTCCTTATTCCGTACCGGGCTGGTCAGAAATTGGTGGGTCGAGCCGGGATTGTTGGCGCAAATTGCAAGCAACAGTGGTCTCAGCAAGCTGTAAGAAGCCTCCCAACTCCCAAATTGTCGGGCTATTGCCAGCTCACGGCCCCTCCACAGTCGGTTGTATTTAGGTGTCACATTGTCGTACACAGACAAAACAATGTCTGCCACCGTCTGGATGCTCATACACGGGTCCTTTTTAATGGCGTTCTCAATGACATCGGCAATGAGTGCTGCCGTCAGACATTCGTGGTCGACCCTCGTATGCTCAGTCCTACATGTGTGAGGCCTGTCCTGCTTAGTTATAACCCATGCGTCTCCACATCCCGTCGGCTTTGCCCTAAGCTCGTAACGGCAATTCTTGTCCTTGCACAACAGAGTAACCCGATCCCTGTCACTTTTCCAAGATCTGAACTACTGATTCTTCTTTATATGGTGCTCTCTGACCTTCTTCATTAGGTCTTCTTTGGTTTTAAAATATAGGTTTGCACACAGCTCACCTTTGTACTCAATCCGTTGCCCATAATAACCAATATCTGCCTCTCTAAACTCAGAAACATCATTGAGGTCTGGGAACGGGTGCGTATCAGTCCGGCCACTAAGCGGCCACCCCTCATCAGCATGCCTTTCAGCTGTTTCAGCCCGCCCGTCTTCATCCACACCTTCCATGTGATCTGAATCCCCCACATGTCTCCCTCAAATTCATCCCCGCTCCCCAGATTGTCCTCCGGTATTTCATTAATATCTTCAAAGTCCGGGCAGCTTGCATCGTCTACTGGTGCAGGTATGGGGTAAGGTGATACTGGAGGTAACGGTAAAGGAGTGGCATTTACGGATCTAGGTGGGGTTGAAACTGAGTGTCTTGGTCTGCCTCGATTGTGTCTAGGTGGGGATGCAACTGAGTGTCTTCGTTGAGGTGCTGGTGGAGTGACGTAGTTGTAGGGTTCTGGGTCAGGTTCGGTGAGTGGTAAGGTGGAGTCACGTCTGTAAGTTTCTGGTTGTGGGGTATAATGTGGTGCCGCTGATCCAGAGCCCGAACTTCCAACCCCAGGCTCTACCGGAACTCTTCTAACAAATATTTCTATTAGAAAATTACCTTGGGACCTCAAATAACCGAACATGCCTCTCCACGTACTCTCGTCCACCAGTTTCGCAACAATCCATTTTCCGTTTGAGGGATGGCAATATCGGGTTGCCAATTCTAGGTCGCACCTTTCTGGGTTGTAACCGGTGTGTGTGTAAACTATGGATTTGAGGTCCAAAAGTGAGATGTCATCTGGAATCATCAATGAATGAGCTGCATCTTTGTTGTAGTACGCCCCTTGTGCACTATTAAGCATCTCCCACCATAGTGTAATGAAATAAAGGCCATGGTAAACAAACTACATTTTAGAAAATGGTAAACAATTGTCAGATTACTAAATGGTAAATAATTGTCAAGTAACTAAATAATAAACAATTGACTGGTACCTCCACAACGGGAGGCATAACGATAGGCATAAAGGCATGATTCAGTTCATCAGAACTGTTATAGTCCGAATACTTAAAAGTCCAATACCATTGATGCCCAATAGCTTCTTTAGTAACATCAACCATCCCATCAATGTCTTTGTTATGTTGTAAACTATATGTTAGAACTTTGTTAGCATACATACATATGCAAAATTTCGAAAGTGTGTTTGTACGATCTCAAGAGCTTGCTCCGAGAAGGTCATTGATGTGTTGATTTTCCTTCCTCCATTCCCTGTCCAGGTCCTCAAAAGCAAACCTGAAGGGGCCACAATTAAGTAAATAGTAAAAAATTAAGTAAATAGTAAAAAATTAAGTAAATAGTAAGCAATTAAGTAAATGGTAAGCAATTAAGTAAATGGTAAGCAATTAAGTAAATGGTAAGCAATTAAGTAAATGGTAAGCAACTAAGTAAATAGTAAGCAATTAACTAAATAGTAAACAACTAAGTAAATAGTAAATAATTAAGTAAATAGTAAACAATTAAGTAAATAGTAAACAATTAAGTAAATAGTAAACAATTAAGTAAATGGTAAGCAATTAAGTAAATGGTAAGCAATTAAGTAAATGGTAAACAATTAAGTAAATGGTAAGCAATTAAGTAAATGGTAAGCAATTAAGTAAATGGTAAGCAATTAAGTAAATGGTAAGCAATTAAGTAAATGGTAATCAATTAAGTAAATTGTAAGCAATTAAGTAAATGGTAAGCAATTAAGTAAATGGTTAGCAATTAAGTAAATGGTAAACAACTAAGTAAATAGTAAGCAATTAACTAAATAGTAAACAATTAAGTAAATGGTAAGCAATTAAGTAAATGGTAAGCAATTAAATAAATGGTAAACAACTAAGTAAATAGTAAGCAATTAACTAAATAGTAAACAATTAAGTAAATGGTAAACAATTAAGTAAATAGTAAATAATTAAGTAAATAGTAAACAATTAAGAAATGGTAAACAATTAACTAAATAGTAAACAATTAACTAAATAGTAAACAATTAACTAAATAGTAAATAATTAACTAATTAATTAATCTATAAAATAAAAAATAATAATAAATTAAAAATTTAAAAAAATTTAAAAAAATTAAAAATTAAAAAAAAATAAAAATACCTCAACAGTAGAGGAGCTGCCGCGGATTTGAGTGAAGAATGCAGCTGCCTCGGTGCTCTTTTATAGAGTTTTTGGGGAAAAAAAAAAAAAAAAAAAAAGGTACATAGCCGGCCATTTTCTGGCCGGCTTAGGGAGGGTACTTGGCCGGCCAGAAAATGGCCGGCTTGGGTATATATCGATATTGAGTTGAGTTCTGAGTATAATTAATAATTTGTATTAAACTTTGGATATTAATAAAAATGTCGGCATTACTTTGTCGTCGGTCAAATTCAATACAATTCGGAGCCTCCTGCTTAGGAATTGATTGACCAAGTATTTGTTTCGCTCCTTCTCTCCAATTTCTCCATCAGATTTTATGATATATAGCAAGTCTTCCGTGACTCGGGGAACGAGCTTGGAAAGACCCCATTTTTTTAGTTAGCATTTGGAAAAAAAAGAGGATTTGACTATTATTATTTCATGATCCAATTATATCTTACAATTTCATTTCTCATTTTAAAGTTTAAATAGACGATTCAAATCGCTTAACATGATATTTATATTAAAATGTGTTTAGAGATCGACTAAATTTTATATTTTTTGAAAATTATTTATTATTTTTTAAGATAGATACAAAATTATTATTTTTTTGAAATTTTGGACCATCTAAAAACAGTAATTTTGTATCTATTTTAAAAAATAGTAAAAGAATTCATAAAAATATAAAATTTGGTATCCAAGCACGTTTTAATGTGGATATCATTTTGAGCGGATCAGATTATCTGTTTAGGCTTTGAAATCGAAAATAAAGATGTGGAATATGATTAAAGCATGAAAGCAATGGGCATTTGAACCCTCCTCTTTTTAAAAAAACATCACGGACTTGTCATTTTTTTTTTAAATTTCAACCTTACTTAGAATGTAGATATTCACTACGCACTATTTAAGAGTCTAGTTAGAATTTCTATCAGAAGTTGGTAAAAATTTACTAGTACGACTACCGGATTAATTACGAACTTATGTAATTTAACCAATTCAGTTTGTGGGTTGTCCTACCTGTTCAAGAGTAAGCAATTTTTTTTTCAGAAATAGACAACAATCCAATTGAACATACAGCTATACTCTGTTTTCAAAATCCGAATATGGACTTCCTACCCTAGTTTAATGTGGATTCGCCACTATAGAGAGCGATGTATTATTAAATTCTTGTGTGGTACGCAGGTATTATCTTGTGTCACTTTTAAATAGTGCGGAGATAATTTATGTGTTCCGGTTAAAATTAGAGTTAAAAAGAATATGCTAATTCTGTATTTTTTTTTTTAATGCAAACTAAAAGAAATCGGGAAAGAGAGCAAAACAGAGGCATGTAGCCTTATTATTATAGGATTTGATAAGGACCGTCCGATTAAATCCAACAGTAGATAAGATATTTCTCTCGGATTGTACAGGTTATTGTGCAATTAAAGGCGGAGCAGACACTACACGTGGTGCAAGTGCAACTCGTGCATGTGGTCGTTCTTGGCTTCTTCCGTGAACTAATTAATATAAAAAAGAAATTATTTTCATCTTGTATATATTCTGCATTTTTAAGTGTAAAAGTTATTTATTTCGGCATTCATAAGTGTTTATATTTAGTGTGCAATATTGTGCATCACTTTTTCTTTTATGAGGAATTACAAAAAAGTTCAAGTTAAATATTTTAGTTTTCTATTAAATAAATAATAATATAACTTTCAAAGTTTTATATTTCTAATAAGGTAAAGTATTTATAATTTTATTGTGAAGTATAAACAAAGTTCTAAATAGAGATTATCACGTTATTGTTTTTAAGGTTTTAAAAATCTATAGCGCAACTATAGTTAGCTATTTAGAATTATGATAAAAGAAAAACAATTGATAACCACTATAAAATAATAATGCCACTTTTTATTTATAGAAAATATTATAAAATAATATAGAGACAAAAGAAAGAATACCTGAATTTTCTTGAATTTTATAAAATAATAAAAAAACTTGTGAATTTTACCTTGAATTTACCTTGAATCAGACAATAAAATATTATAAAATAAAATAAAAATTACCTTGAATTTTCTTCTAATCATTCAGAAAATAAAATATGATGAACACATTGTATATTAAATATAAAAACTTGTGAATTCAGACGAACAATTTACATATTAAGTATAAATATTTTTTGAATGCAAATAGTAAATAAGAACATGAGGCACAGAGATAATTTCTATTAAAATACTCAATTGCAGAATATCTTATATACAGTTATTGTTTTTAAATTTTTAGTGTCCCAAGAATAAGCGTGGAAAAAATTAAAATAAGAAAATTAGAAGAAAAAAAAATCCACATGCACATATCTTAAGGTTCTAACGCAATAATGTATTAATGTCTTTGGTTGACCCATGAATGTTTGAAATTCGTTTAAAAATATGAATCGCTTGGTCCAAAATTAAGCACAAAAAAGGCAACCTAAAATTAGACCAAATGAGCATCCAGTCAAGTCGTACACTATCCGTACCAGCAATTAGCGCACCCATGTGACTGCAGCGGCATGGCCACACGCCGTCCAATAACACAAGTTTTTTTTTTAATGGTATTAATAAAATTTCGGAAAATAAGCACCGACTTGGTTGTTCTAGGAGGGCCCAATGGCCCGTCATTTTTATTAATATTTATTATTAATTATAAAATAATAATAATATTCACTTTAGCAGAATTTTTTTTTAAATGTCCAAACCGGTCGTTACGTGACAGGTTCAGAATAAAAATGAGATCCTATAAATACCCATCGTTCTCTCTCCTCCATCTCACGACTCACTCAACTTACAAAAGAGAAAGAGAAAAAGCGAAGTCGATTTCAATTTTCAGGTAATTTTTATTTTTATTTTTTTATTTAATTTAAATTAATTTATTTTTTATAATTTTTTTTATTTTAATTTTTTTTTCAACAAATTATACATTTAAATTAGTAACCTGACAATTGTTTACCATTTTTCAAATGTTGTTTGTTGACCATGGCCATGATTTCATTACACTGTGGTGAGAAGTTTCTTACTAATACATATGGGGTTTATTATTCAAGAGTCAGTTAATTCATTCATGGTTTCCGATGATATCTCACTTTGGGCCTTAAAAATCATGATTTACGAATGCACCGATTATAACCTAGAAAGGTGGAATTTAGAATTGGCAACCCGAGTGAATGATGGAACACCCCTGACATATACCAGAGTGACGATACTAAGTGATGCTGCATGGAGAGGCTTGTATGGGCGGTTAAAGGCCACTGAAAATTTTGTAATAGAAATCTACGTCAAGAGAGTTCCGATAGAGTCAGGGGTTGAAAGTTCTGGCCAAAATTCAATTGTGCCAAATTATACAACACAACCAGAACCATACACTCTCATGGTTCCATTGTTCGCACCTGACCTAGAAACATACAATCACTTCACTCCACCAGTACCCCAACCACAACCCCATACAAGATTCCCACCTAAACCCGTGCATGTGGTGCCTTTACCATTACCGCCACCATCACCTCACCCCAGACCGGCACCAGTAGACGACGAAATTGGGATCGGATTTTGAACATATTAATGAAATTCTGGAGGAAGATCTGCAAACTGGGGATGAATTTGACGGAGAAAACTGAGGCTCTAATCACTTGGAGGGTTGTGATGAAGATGGTCCAGTGCCCATTCACAGAGAATATGGGAATGTGCCGCTTAGTGGCCGGACTGATACCCACCCGTTCACAGCCTTCAATGATATATCTTCTTTTCAAGAAGCAGATGTTGCTTACTATGAGAGACGGATTGAGTACAAAGGTAAGCTGGCGCCAGAACAATTTTTTCAAAGCAAAGAAGAGCTTATTAAGAAGATTAGAGAGTACTATATTGATAAGAATCAGGAGATTATAATGAAGAAAAGTCACAGAGATTAGATTCAGGTGGTGTTCAAGACTTCGGGTTGTGATTACGAACTTAGGGGAAAAGCAATGGGTTTCGGAGGTGCATGGGTTATAACGAGGCAAGACAAACCTCACACATGTAGGTCTGAGTACACAAGGACTGACCATGAATGTCTCACGGTATCAATCAGTGCTCTAAATAGCGCGCTATAGCGTTTTTGGACCCTAAACGCTAAGCTATGGCATGAAAATACGCTAATTGCGCTACGGCCGCTATAGCGGTAATAGCGGTCCGCTATAGCGCATAGCGTGTAGCGCGCTATTTGCGCGCTATGCATATTGGGCTTTTTTAGACAATTTATATGGGCTTAAATAAAGATCCATAAAATTTATTTTGTATAGAAAAAAAAATAGAATGAATCATGATGCTTAAGATATTTTGTATAGAAAAAGATCGATAGTTTATTATATTATTATGGATATTTTGAACCATGGACTTTTGTACAGTTCAATATGACTATTATAATTTCTTAATTAATTTGGTACTATTTATTGTTCTATGAAACTTTAGATAATATTAATATATAGTACAAATATATAATATAATTTTTGTAAAAAAAAAAAGGTATTTGGAATAGCTTCCGCTATAGCTACGCTATTCGCTATAGCTTTTTTTGTAACCTTCCCGCTATGACGCTATAAACGCTATTTAAAACATTGGTATCAATCATTGCCAATATCACTGAGACCTCCATTAAAAAGGACCTATGTATGAGCATCTAAGGGGTGGCAAACTGTGTGAGGGTTAGGTATGGCAATGTAACCCCGAAATACAACCGATTGTGGAGGGGTCGTGAGCTTGAAATAACCCGATAATTTGGGAGTTGGAAGGGTTCATACAGCTTGCTAGAACCACTATTTATGGGAATCTGTGACAAGAATCCCGGGTCTAAGTACTAATTTTGGACTTGTCTGATACTAGATAAACACGGAGTGCTTATTCAAGATGTTGTTCAATTCAGGGCCGTAGCCTGGGCTTTTGGTCCATGCATTGCAGCGTTCCAGTACTTGAGACCAGTGATCAGCATAGATGCATGCTTCTTGTCTGGACGATATGAGGGGAGGCTTTTGATAGCTTGTGGCTATGATGCCGAGAACTAATTGATGCCTATTGCATTTGCAATTGTGCAAAAGGAGGATAGTGAGAATTGAGGTTTTTTCTTGTAGTGGTTGAGGAATGAAGTGCTTGGAGCTGATAAATTCGTCTATGTTATATTGGACCAGCATAAAGGAATCAAATGTGCACTGACAGCAGAATACGGATAGTCTCCAGACCTTTTTTGCGCACATGTTTTGTATGCAGCATGTTGCTGACAACCTGGTCCAGAATTGTGAAAAAGACAAGTGGTTTGGATGGAGTTTCAAACAATGAACCAGGAAGAAGAAGTCAAGAAGGTTGAAAGAGATGTTCGAATGAGTTTGTCGTGGTATGTCTAATTTGTAACATTTCATTTAATTATTTTATAAGACTATGAGAAAAATGAAGTAACACAGCTTTGTTTTTGTGCAGCTAAATCCAAGGTGTGATGTATTTTTAAAGAAGGTGGACAAAATACGTCCCAATGATGTGATGGAGCCGTCCAATTATGAAAAGATTTTCTAAACCTGTGATGGAGGATACCGATTTGGTATCATGACAATAAACGGCTCCGAGTCGCTCAACAATGTATTTCGGGTGAGCCGTAGAACGCCAGTGGATGCCATAGTGGAGGATACGTTCTATAAGTGCAACAAATGGTTTCTTGAGTGGCGGAAAATACATTGGACTCAAGATATTGAAAGTACATGGATCCAAATGCATCCAAATAAAATGCCTTCAGCTCAAATGCATACTTGACAGTTGTTCTTTTTTCTCTCATTTTTATCTCGATCACTAATTGACCCTCCTCTCTCTAGGCCACGCTAGGACGATCTACCTCGGTTGCTACTGTTCATCCTTTTGGCCCCTGAAAAACCGCCTCCGAAATCGCCTCAAATCTCCTCAGAAATCGCCTTCTCTTTCTCTTTTTCTCTTCCTCTCTTTCTCTTTTGTGAGTTGAGTGAGTTGTGAGAGGGAGGAGGGAGAAAGATGGGTATTTATAAGGTCTAAAACAACAACAACAAAAAATTCACAGCCGACCATTAAATGGCCGATTCTCATTTTTATTCTCAACCGGTTATTTAATGGTTGGTTGGGCATTTTTAAAAAAACTCAGCAAAGGTGGGCATTATTATTATTTTATAATTAATAATGGATTTAAAATGTCGGCCCAATGGCTGATACGGTACATAATTTTTTTTATAAAATAAAAACTCAAATTAAAATTATTGGAAAAGAGATTGATTGTAGTTTTTTTATAAGTGTAACCGTGCCATTGCCGAAATTTTTATTTATACCATTTAAAAAAACCAAAACACTCCAAAATATAGGGAATTTGACATCTACCCGGGCCGCCAAGCCAACCTACGGCCTCATTCTTGGGGGGCGCAGATTGGTTTGGAGGACCGTCAAAAACATAAATACATTTAATATTACAATGCATTTTTTGACTTTTGGGGGGGCGCCAAACCAATCTGCGGCCCGGGTAGATGTGAAATTCTCCCACAATGAGGGTGTTTTGGTTTTTTTTTTTTTATTATGGTATAAATAAAAATTTCGGATGCTATTGTGCTATTGATGTAATTCTACTAATAGCGGTAGTGGAACCACACTAATAGTGTTGTTCTAGTAGTTTTCAAGAGTTGTAGTGTGTTATAGTTACAAAAAATTCGAAAATTACTGAGATCAAACCATTAGTGTGGTCCCACTAAGTTTCTATCAAGAACTTTTATTTGTGACATTTTAAAACAATAAAAGTCAGAAATTAACAAGCAGTTAGCAGAAACGCAGATCCGGTCTACATTTCACTCTGATCTTTTTACTTGGTTTTTTCAATTTAAAAATTAATATATTATTTGTTGTTGTAACTAAAAAAAGTTACATATTAATATTTTTCGTTATTAGTCGTTCAAAATAATTTGCAATATCATTTAAACTAACAAGTTGTTAAGATTCAGAAACTTCAACTTAATTTTTTAGACTTCAAACGAATTTCTTGGCAAGCATTATGTATTGTGGTCACAATAAGAAAACATAGTTTCTTATTGAATGTTGTGCCTGCTTGAAGTTTGAATTCTCATTTGCACTTTAAAAAAAAATGCCTGTAAATTTATTTTTATCAAAACAAATTATCTGTCAACAAATTAATATATGATCTAAAAAATATAATATAATTTAATTCTATTTTTATTTTATAATGTTGATTAGTTCATCGGTCATATTATTTTTTTTAATATACAAGGGTTCAAATGTCTTTAAGTTTTGTGCCTCCATCATGCCTCCATTTTATAAAGTTCTAATAACAAAAAATTTAAAACTTACATATCAAAATAAAACAGTTAGATATGATCTATATTATTTTCTCTACATGTACATAAAAAAATTATTACATTCTCATTTTGTTTTTATAAAAATAAATAAGTTGAAAAATCAACGTTCATAAATATCAATGTATTTTTATAAGCTCTTGATGCCGATCAAAACAAAGTTGAAATACCGTAATCTTTTTTATGTGCATAGACAAAACAATAAAAATAAAATCCAACGGTTTATTTTAATATTTGAGTTTTAAAATTTAAATTATTAACATTTTAAAATGGAGGTATAATGAAGACACAAAATAGAGACATTTGAACCCTCGTATAACTAATTAACTATAATAGTAACCTAAGTAATATTTAAATTATTAATAGTACAAATAAAAAACGTAAACCCAAAATAGTAATTATATAATAATACATTATTATA
Source organism: Carex parvula (assembly GCA_025461045.1). Classification (NCBI taxonomy): domain Eukaryota; kingdom Viridiplantae; phylum Streptophyta; class Magnoliopsida; order Poales; family Cyperaceae; genus Carex; species Carex parvula. The sequence goes on along the minus strand of JAJGRW010000975.1, from coordinate 85,987 downwards.
TCTTTTTTTTTTTTGAAAAATTCCATAGCAGAGGCTGCCAGGATGTACATTCTTAAATCTTAGATAAAACATTTATTAGTATTTAGTTATCAATGGATTTTTTAATATATGTAGCAGAAATTTTAACAAAAATAATATTTAAATTATCAATAGTATAAATAAGAATACTCTAAACGAAAAAACAATTATCATCTATATTAAACAATACTAACTTGTAATATTTATAATTGAGTGAGGCTACAGTACCATGCGTAGCGCATATTGGCTCATACTATGGATCAATATTTTTATTTTCAAACTCCAAATAGTTAATCTGAATCATTTAACATGATCTTCATATGAATATATACTTGCAGATACATTTAATATAATTTCTTACTATTTTTTTAAATAGATTTGAATGTAGTGATTTTCAACTTGTCTAAAAATATAGTAAAAGCAATTGGTCTTCAAATACACTTTTTAATAGAGATCACGTTGAACAGTTCATATCAACTGTTTGGATTTTAAAAACGAAGATATTGATTCATAGTACAGACAAATCTGCACTATGCATAGTACTATAGCCTCACTCTTTATAATTTTTAATGTTTTTTACACGGAAATATGCACAATTTGGCAACATCTGTTAGAATCTTTGTTCTCAGTGGTGCAGTTCCAATGTTCCATCTATATTTGGTCAAGATTTGGTTTTCTAAAATTTCTAAAAAAAAATCTACGGTCCGCATCATGCAGCCCTTTTCTCATCTGAATCCTTTCATATGATTATATTTAAAATTAATACTTATGGAGAATGAATTGACTTATATATTTTAACAATTAAAAAAAAATTACGGTCCAAATAATTAACTGAAAGTTTTGGCTGTATGTGGTTTTCTATGAGCTACAGATTGCATTCTGATTTCATTCTGCAACAGTTAGCAATAATGCAATATAATGCACGCTTTGACGCTTATTGGAAAATTTACAAGTTTCACATGTAAATGAATGAATGTAAATAAATTAAGCTTAATGGTTCGAATTTATCATTTAAAATTAATTTAATAAATTCACTAAACTTTGAAGTTAAGCTAATTAAAAAAACTGAATGACCTTACCACCTCCACGTTTTAATATAATTTTTTTTAATCTTTCGTCAAGTCAAGCGAACAGACTACAGAGCTAAGAGAAGCGAACACAGAATAATTTGATACACCACAATTTGTGCTCAACTGACACGCTCCTCAGCGAGAACGGAGTAGGCCTGATGTCTATCGGACTTACTTTTAAGTTCAACGAGCATGATAACCGTCCGATCTAATTTAAGATTTATGCGCACGAAAATTGAAATAGACACGCACGAATTTTAAAGCGTTCCGCACCTTAAAACAAATCAACGGTGATTAAATCCATCGGACCTACTCTCAAGTGCTCCTGAACCCAACCGCCTCTATAAAGTGTTTCCCTAGCTTTTAAGCCTTTTAGTCTAACCAGAACCAGTCCAGATTCCAAAAGACCTCAAACCTCGCTTTCTATTCATTCACACGCGGCCTAAAAGCCTACCCAATCACGGGACGCCTAATCCTTTTTATTACTATTTTTGTGTTCCTAAAAAAATCTAATAGATCGCCTAATTCTAAATCTGCGATTTCTTTTCTTGCCTCAGATCCCTGCCTGCTTATTTTTTATTTACATGACGAGCTTTTTCAGTTTCATCTCTGATCTCTCTCTGTTCCATTTCGCCGTGTGCCTCTTTTTTTTCTCTTAGAGCACGCGCTGTTAGAGACTTAGGTCCCAAGTCCCCTTTCTCGTGCCTCCACAGGAAACAACTAATAATCTAATCTAATCTACACTATACTTTACTTCTCCTACCTCAGATCCCTCTTTCCTTTCTCTAAAGTAAACCCTATCCCACCTTAATCAATCCATCATATGCTGCAATTTCCCGCTTGAAGCACCCCTACTGCCTACTAACATCAAATTAATCCATTAATTAATAAATCATTCACCAAATCAGAGAAGAAGAAGAAGAGAAAATTTGGATATGTGGTCGGAAGAAGAAAGAGCCATGGCGGTGCGGGTGCTAGGTCGTCAAGCATTCGACTACCTGGCAACGAACCGCGTTTCATCAGACGGGCTAGTGGCCGTGGGCCACGACCCAGGCCTGAGTGACCGGCTCCGCGACCTGGTTGAAGGGCCCGGGTCCACCTGGACCTACGCCATCTTCTGGCAGCTAACCTCCTCCGCATCTGGGGAGGCGGTGCTCGGCTGGGGGGACGGCTACTGCCCTGACGATGGGCCCCACTGCGTGTCTGACGATGAGTCCCACCAGCGCATGCGCATCAAGGTGCTTAAAAAGCTGCACATGCTTTACGGCGGCTCTCCAGATGAGGAAAACTCCGGCCTAGAAGGCCTCGACCGCATCAGTGGTGCCGAGATGTACTATCTCATCTCTATGTACTTTTATTTTCCCCGTGGAGCCGGCGGGCCCGGTCGCGTGCTCGCCTCTGGCAAGCATTTGTGGGTACCGGAATCAGCTCTCCACTGGCCGAGCAATGCGCCTGAGTTTTGTGTGCGGGCATTCATAGCGAAATCGGCCGGTTTCAGAACGGTTGTGTTGGTGCCGCTTAAGAATGGTGTGCTGGAGTTGGGGTCAATGGAGGCTGTGCCGGAGGGGTTTGAGGCTCTGGAGAGAATCAAGACTGTTTTCTCTCATGGTGCCGAGATGGGAGCGGCTCAGGTCGGTATGGGAAGGAGGGATGAATTGGGTGGCTCAGGGGGACCCCACCAGATAGAATTTATCTCGGGTCGGGTTGAGGACTATTCGCCTAGGATTTTTGGAAAGAATTTCAGTGTCATGTCCGCTCGGTCTCAGACCGTGTCAGGTTCAAATAACCCGGCTGCATCGTTGGGTTCGAACCGGCCAATTGGCTTCCAGACCAGTGTCGGTGTGGTGAACAATTGGGGCTCGGTTGCCAGGACAGATGTGAAATTTGGTAATGGAGTTGTGGGGATTGCTGCCCATGATTGGGATCAACAACCCAAAATACCATTTACAATCTCCTCAAGTATTGTAAGGGAAGAACCAGGTAGGGTTAACCATTTCACCTCCCCAAAACCACCACATCCACAGCCCCAGCAACAACCTCAAACCAAACCACAATTGAAAGCACTGCCGAAACCTGTGCATTCCCCGAAACCTGTACCACAAAACATTAATTTCAGCAGCGGGGCAACATCTGGTACCGATCATGTTGTCTCACGAATTCCTACCCTAGATCAAGATGTCTCTGACATAGAGGCACTCTGCACGGAAGACAGGCCAAGCGGCACATCCATGAATGAGGAGAGGAAACCACGCAAGAGGGGTCGCAAACCAGCCAATGGCAGAGAGGAGCCACTAAACCACGTAGAGGCTGAAAGAATGCGGCGAGAAAAACTGAACCAGCGGTTCTATGCTCTTAGAGCGGTGGTACCGAATATATCCAAAATGGACAAGGCATCTCTCTTAGGCGATGCCATTGCGCACATTCAAGAATTACAAAAGCGGGTTAAGGAGATGGAGTCAGAGAGGGAGAAATGGCCTGAGCATGACCATGCAAGGAGGAAGGCATTGACACCACCTGAGATAGAGGTTGTAACAGCTCAGGATAAGGTGATAGTCAAGGTGAGTTCTCCTTTCGACACACACCCGCTTTCTAGAATTATCAATGCTTTCAAGGAATCAAATGTCAATGTGGTCAACTCGAATGTGTCAACTGGTAGCGGGTCGGTGACCCACACTTTTGTGGTGAAACCTCTTGGACAAGAACAGCTGACGAGAGATATGCTGATGGCCGCAATTTCCGGTGAAATGAGTGTTTCCCAGTAGGGTATTGAGGAGAAATATAGATGATCAATGATTTTTTATTATGTTGGACGTAGTAGTAGAATTAGGTGATATTTAGCGGAAATCCTTTGTTCGTTTTCTTTTTGAATTTTTCATGTTCATAGTTCTAGGATATCTTAGATGGATAGGTTTTGCTGTTGACGAAAGAAATCTATGTGCAAGTGCTCAGTTTTGGAGCGTTCTCACTATGTACCAGTAATCCCACTATTAACAACTTGGAAGGAAATCAATTCAATTTCTGGTTCTTTCTTCATTAACTGATCAGTTGCATTAATTGTCTCCCTTTTTTTTTTTATTATGATTGTTGTTATTTACTATCGGAGTTTATGATATATTCTTTTTTTCTTCACATATTGGAAACTTCCTTTGATGTCCAGAGGTAAAAGAGCAATTATATCAGTTAATCTTCAGTTTCTTTTCATTCTTGACATGACATTAAAAACAAAAAAGCATTTTATTCTTGTCAAAAGTTGCAGCCTAATGTGATTTCAACACATTGAACCATAATTATGCGGCATCTTGTCGGCTTATGTTCTTTTCCTGGTAGATCCATTCATTGTAAAATGCTTTCAGATATTTATAAACTTAGTAAAAGCAACAAAACAGATACATCAAATTCTCGGGCGTCTAATTCAAGGTAAGAAAACCAACAATGCCGGTACTCAGACTTTTACCAGTAAGAATTTACTTGATTTGGGGGAAAGGAATCTAAACTTAGCCTAAATTAGTATTCATTTAACTCGACAAGGCACCCTCCCAAATTAACACTAGAAAAAAAAAAAAATAGGCCTTTGCTTAATTTAGTGTACATCATTTCAGTTTTACAATAGATTCTGTCAAATTGCACTTCCAAAGTTATAAAAGATAAAAATAACAAATGGTAAGAGTTCAGTCCTATTGAATTTTAGATTCCAACTGTACAGTTGTTCTGAGCTTCTTGTTTCAAATCAAACGGTTTGTATCGAATATGATCATTAACTTTGAATCAGACAATTTTATTTAACAATCTGTGCAGCTCTTTCTCATCCCTAAATACAATTGAAACCATCAATCTGAAAATGAGCAGTGCAGTACTCTTTTTTTCTTTCTTTTCTCATCTATTTGTTGGGTTTCTTCCGATATTTTTATTAAAACCCCCAAAAAAATAAAAATTATCAAATCTGCTCCCACTTCAAAATTATAATTATTTCTACCCTAACCGCCCGTGGGCTGGGCGGTCCACTTTTTCCACCAGACCGCCCAGTGGCCGGGCGGTCCACTTTGATACCTGACCGCCCAGAGCCCGGGCGGTCCACTTTTAAACCTGACCGCCCAGGGGCTGGGCGGTCCGCTAGTTTTTTTTTTTTTTTTTTTTTTTTTTTTTTTTTTTTTTTAGATTAGATTAGAGACAATATGAATATAAAGATGCTGAATTCTTAACGCTAAAAAGTTCGAATTTTTTTGTAAATATTAGTTAGATTACTTCTGTGAAGCATATTTATACTAAATACGCTAAATTACTTGGAATTATGTTAAATTACGTTGAGTTACACTATATTAAGTTAAATTACACTAAATTAAACTAAATTACGGTAAATTACGCTAAATTACAAATGAATAGGGACGATATCTTCACTGAAAAGGTGAAAAAACGACGACGAAACTTCAAACGGTCATAAAACGGCGCTCGAGTGTCCGATTTCAGCAAATGAGCACTTTTCGGAAAGCTTGTGAAAATGCGCATGCATCCGTGCCAGCGATGCCGGATGGCAAAATTCAGAATCGCCAAAAAACGAAGGGAAGACCCTCAAAACTTGAGTTGAAGTTTCCGATTAAGATTTTTATTTCTATTATTCAATCCAAGTAGTTCAGTAAATTAGTTACATAATGAACTTGTAGAATACCAATTTTTACTATTTTTTATGATTCATGAAAGATGGCACAGAATCGGTCTACTTTAGTGTACTTTTGCGTAGTTTAGCGTAATTTACCGTATTTCAGCATAATTAGCGAAGTTGTTGTTATTTAGTGTAATTCAATGTAATTTAACATAATTCCAAGTAATTTAGCGTGTTTTAGTATAACTCACTTGAGTAATTTAGCGTATTTCGGCGTATTGAGTAATTTAGCGTATTTTAGCGTATTGAGTAATTTAGCGTATTTTAGCGTATTAAGTAATTTAGCGTATTTTAGCGTATTGAGTAATTTAGCGTATTTTAGAGTATTGAGTAATTTAGCGTATTGAGTAATTTAGCGTATTTTAGCGTATTGAGTAATTTAGCGTATTTTAGCGTATTGAGTCATTTAGCGTATTTTAGCGTATTGAGTCATTTAGCGTATTTTAGCGTATTGAGTCATTTAGCGTATTTTAGCGTATTGAGTCATTTAGCATATTGAGTATTTTAGCGTATTGAGTAATTTAGCATATTGAGTAATTTAGCGTATTGAGTCATTTAGCGTATTTTAGCGTATTGAGTCATTTAGCGTATTGAGTTATTTAGCGTATTTAGCGTATTTTAGTGTCCGATTTCAGCAAATGAGCACTTTCGGAAAGCTTGAGAATACTCACTTAAGTAATTTAGCGTATTGAGTAATTTAGTATAACTCACTTAAGTAATTACATATTGAGTAAATTACTTAAGATTTTCATTTCGTCGTCGTTTTTCACCTTTTCGGTGAAGATATCGTCCCTATTCATTTGTAATTTAGCGTAATTTAGCGTAATTTAGTTTAATTTAGCGTATTTAGTATAAATATGCTTCACATAAGTAATCTAACTAATATTTACAAAAAAAAATTCGAACTTTTTAGCGTTAAGAATTCAGCATCTTTATATTCATATTGTCTCTAAAAAAAAAACGAACTTTTTAGCGTTAAGAATTCAGCATTTAGAATCGTTAAAAAAAAAAAAAAAAAAAAAAAAAAAAAAAAAAAAAAAAAAAAAAACTAGCAGACCGCCCAGCCCCTGGGCGGTCAGGTTTTAAAAGTGGACCGCCCGGGCTCTGGGCGGTCAGGTATCAAAAGTGGACCGCCCTGCAGCTGGGCGGTCTGGTGGAAAAAGTGGACCGCCCAGCCCACGGGCGGTTAGGGTAGAAATAATTATAATTTTGAAGTGGGAGCAGATTGATAATTTTTATTTTTTTGGGGGTTTTAATAAAAATATCGGGGTTTTCTTGCACAATAAGTCATTTCTTTTTGACAAATAAAATGTTTCCAGTGGAACAACAGAGTGTGACATCCATGTAACTTCCCAGTCCAAGTAGACTTTGAAGAAGGGTCACACACTTTTTATGGTACTTGTGGTGACGTGTTGATGCAGAAAACTACACTCAATTTGACAACTAGGGGTTAGGTACAGCAATTCCAGTTTTAGCCCCTTTTTTAAAATATCCAGTTGTAAATTGTAAACTATTTCTTTTTGGAATTAGACCAACTGTAAAGGTGAGATCTTATACTAATACCAGCGTAAAGATTTGGAATAATGGCTGGAGTAAAGTTAACCAGTACGTGTGTATTTGACTATTGATTCTTACCTATCCTTTTGGAGCAGGAATAATCAAAGAACTTTGGAATAAATAAATGCAGAGCAAGAGCTGATGAATGATGGTTACATAGAACATGTATATGGTATAAAAGTGAGGTAGCATCAGATACCTAGTAAGCTTTGTTGTACTTATACCATGTAAATGCTAGTTTTCATTTCAGTTCATAATTTAGCTTTTAGGAAAAGCTGATTTAAATCATTCGCTCTTTACACTTTAATAGTGACATAAAAGGAACTAACTATATTCATTACTTGATGATCTTTTTGTTCTGATGCATCTTCATCTAATATTTTATATAGAACGGGCCTTGTGTATTTTTATAATATTGTATAATCATGTAGGGGTTATTTTTCAATGAGACATAAAAGAGACGGAGGTTTGCCTTGGTACATTAAAAAAAAGTGCTGATAACAATTGAAAGCTGGGATTGAGGAGAGATGATAGAATGTAAGAGCATCTGCATCTCTGAAACTCTTAGAATTTTTAAATAATTGTTAAGTGTTTTTAAGAAATTATAGATTCTAGAGTTTCTAAAATGTTCACATTCTTAAAATTGATTTTAGAGTTTCTAATAAGTCACACCATTAGTAAATTAAAATTGATAAAATTCATATCAGCAGTAAATTAAACTAATTTTAACGAATACAGGCCAATCGTTATGACACGTCAGAGTTTATAAACGATTTCTTAATAGGAAATTATTGAGCAAAGTTGCTAAATAAGAAATCCATCTACATCCCTGAAATTGATTTAGCAACTGCCACGTCAGATTAGAAACTAATAGTTTCAGAGATGCAGATGTTCTAAATTTTCACAGATACACAATGTTATTTGTTTAGTTTATCATTATACTTGGTTTATCTAATATCAAATACTCGTTAATCAAGTTCCAAGATGGTCACTAGTTGATACCTGATATAATATTATTTGCCATAGTGACAAGTTTTGCATTTGATATCCTTAACAATATTGTCCAATCTGACAAATCTAAAACTATAAATATATTCTTCGTCATTGAACAGGGATTCAGATCAGCTGAAATCCAAAATACATGAACAGTGTTCTTGAAATTCTGAATCTAGCCGTTCAACTTTTTTTGTGCACGCATCTCGAAACATCTAGTTTTTCTGTGCACGTATCTCGAAATAGTTCAACAGCTGGATTTTGAATTTCAGAAATTCCAGGAACACTGTTCATGTATTAGAATTTCAGCAGATTTGGATCCAATAGGACGTATATTATCCGAGAGTCATCCATCAAATAATTTATAATTGTTGAATTTTAGTATACCTATTTTTGGATGACTAGAACAATTTTAATGGCATAAAATACACGCTAAAAAAAAATTCTTTTTGTTGATATTGTCTTTCGGTTGCTTTACAGTTTGCATCCTTATATATTCAAATTTTAAATCCGTTTGCAATTAACGGCTGAGATTAATTTAGAATGTCCGAAGTTTAGATGGGTAGGATGGGATATGAAGTGACATGTATACCTAACCAACCTTTTTCATTCCATTTAATGGCCCATATAATTTTTTAATTGTTGGCTGGTATTTTTCATTGGCAACCACATGTATCTAGTTAGGCTCCATCATTATATACAAATATATATAATATCAGTAAGATAGTGCTTAGTCTCGTGTTAGTAGACTTGAAATAATAATTAAATGAGAGACAAGTACTTGAAGTCTTCATCTTGAGTCTTTTATTTGACTCTAAAAAAGAATTTCTCTGAGGAATCTAAATCTTTTGAAGATCACTGACCTCTGTCCTTTCAGCTGAATTACAATAAAAAATTTGAAAAACAAATGGAGAGAGAGGTTGGCTAAGAACAAATGGTAGTTCCTAAATTTTTGTGCTACCAATTCGTTTTTGAAGTTTTAATGTTTAAATAGTCAATCTGAAGTGCTCAACGTGTTCTCCGTATAATATGTGCTTAGAGACCAAATTTTACATTTCTTTTTGAAAAAAAAAAATCACTATTTTTAAGAATTTTTTTGAAATCAGTGGTTTGAATAATAAAAAATAAATAAAAAAATATGAAAATATGATTTTCAAAAATCCTTGCAAAATAGTAAAAAAATTTCAAAAATATAAAATTTAGTCTCAAAGCATATTTTAATATGGAGAACATGTTGAGCACTTCAGATCGACTATTTGATCTTTGAAAATCGCAAAAGCGAATTAGTAACACCAAGACTTAGCCAACCTCCCTCTCTCTCTCTCTCTCTCTCTCTCTCTCTCTATATATATATATATATATATATATATATATAGGTATATATATATATATAGAGATTGGCTAATATCAAAACGTTTGTTCCTAGACCGTGGAACAAACGCTTCGGTTTTTACATTTTCAAAGTCCAAACGGTCGATCCAAACCGTTCAACATTCAATCTATAATAAAATGTGCTTGGAGACTAAATTTTATATTTTTTGAATTTTTTTTTACTATTTATTAAGCCAGTTTTAAAATCGTTATTTTCGATGATTCAAAATTTTTTCATTGTTTATTAAAATCAGCGATTTTAAAACTTGCTTAATAAATAGTAAACAAAAATTCAAAAAATGTAAAATTTGGTCTCCAAGCACATTTTAATATAGAGATCGCATCTAATAGTTTGGATCCACCGTTTGGACTTTGAAAGTCGGAAAACCAATTGGTTACACCACGGCTCCAGAACAACATTTAATATTAGCCACCTCTATATATTAACAACCAATTGTTGGGTAT
>JAJGRW010000975.1:0-70424 GCA_025461045.1 Carex parvula | reverse complement strand
TTCAATTTTTTAGTTAAATCCCCACAGTCAAAATATCACATTCAGAGCTGAATTTTTAAGATTTATTGAAATAAATCTTATATAAAATAAGGGGACAATTTTATGTATATATCCTTCAAAAACTATAAAATTAAATATTTTTCCTTTCAAAATTTACAATAATATATGATCCTCCTAAAATAAAAATAACGCAGCATATTTACCCTTTAAAAACTACAAAATTACGTATTTCCTTTTCAAAATCGATAATAACATACTTACTCTCCTAATTACAATAACTCACATATGTTTTATTGTACCTATAACTCATAAATTTACCTAATTTATCATATTTTCCATTATTCTCAATCCATCGCCCTTAATACTTATCCTTATTGAAAGCCTTGGCAGTGTCTGTCAATGAAACATCGCCCTTAATAATTATCATTTTGCTTGTATAAGAATGAAAAGAAACCAATGGACTTAGTACTCATTTTGTCCTTATACCTCAATGAGCTTTTGGATTATTTTCTCGTCCTCTAATTTAAGAGATAAATTTTAGTTTTTCTTCTTACTCCAAAACTCAGTTCTATTAATTTTCCTTTGCTCCAAGCCTTCAACATGCACTCATTGATTTTTTTCCGACAATCGAGCAATTTTTATGGTATAAATGGCTTTGAATTTCTCGATTGTGAAGTATAGATCCCACACACGCTTGTGTGATTTTGTTATACAACATGAGCAAATGCATCAATTTTACACTTATAACATTCATTTAAGGGACAAACTAATAATTATGAATTTAGAGGGGATGGAGAATTAGTGGAAAAGATCATGAATGGATAAATATACAAGTCATTGTAATTTAGGAGGATAAATATGCTATTATAAATATTGAAAGAAAAAAAACACAATTTTGTAGTTTTTGAAAGGTAAATACGTAAGTTAGTATATTATTGTAGATTTTAAAAGAGAATATACATAATTTTGTAGTTCTCGAAGGATATACAGAAATTGCCCTTAATTTATGCAGACCATATTAACTATGAAAATCGTACCAAATCGTCCATGTCTTAACTAAAGGTCCTTATACATATATAAGAAATTGCTAATATAATATGCATAGCATAGAGGGTCTCCGTGCTACGGCTCAATATTTGAGTTTTTAAATTCGAACGAACCGTTCAACATGATTCATATGAATATGTAACTTACAAATCAAATTTTACATTTTTTTATAATTTTTTTACTATTTTTTAGATAGGTAGAAATTTTTACCATTCAGATCAAGTATGTTTCTATCTATTTAAAAAATAGTAAAAAAATTCTAAAAAAATGATAAAATTTGGTTGGCAAGTACATATTCTAGGTGGAGATCATGTTGAATGGTTCGGATCACCGTTAGAATTTGAAAATTCAAATATTGCGCCGTAACACGGAGGCCCTCTATACTATGCATAGTACCGTAGCCAACTCCTATGTGTGTGTGTGTGTGTGTGTGGTAAAAGAAACGATTTTATTGAACAAACAGCTGAACATATATAGTCCACCTCCTTTAAATATTATGACTTATACAGCGCCATAATTATATTTAAAGTCATAATATTCAAAGTAATTTTTAAATCCATTAAATCATGTTTTTCCCGGGAAATTTTATAAAATACCCTTATTTACAAAATCAACAAACAAAATACCTCTTTTCAAAAATCTTTGACAAAATGTTGACCTTACTTTTTCCTTCCTTTCCCTTCCCTCCTACTACTCCCTATTCAACCTCACAGATTTCTTGACATTTTCTCCAATTAGATTAATACTCTCCATTTAGTAGTTATTTCGCTGTATTTAGTGGAAATGTTCGGTGACAAATATACAATCTTCATAATTCATACTATGTGTATATCTCTAGCAAGAGCCAGTAAGTAAAATAGCAATTAGTCCGGGTTCGTACATTATTGACTGGTTGGGAGATTTGATTTGAAAATTTCTTGACGGAGAATACAAATATTTACTTTTCCTTGTTTTGCTGAAAGAAACGCATGACATTTCATTAGGTGTGGTGTGTTTATCGCACCAAGAGTTGTTGCTTAAATTTGACTGGACCAATTCAGTTCGGTCTTTAGTCATATGGGGTGGATTGGAAGTTTGGAACAATAATTAGAATAAAGACAACAAATGCCACTTTTGGGATTCTAATCGTTTTTCTTAACTTTCGTTCTGGCAATTAGTTTCCAATTAGAATTGTTTCTCCTACAACAACTTTTTTATTATATCTCAAAAAGTTAAGAAAATGACTCAAACTTTTCAACAAGCTGATCTGTCACACATTTATACACCGCTTTTCATTACATTACGGCTGAACCATTAATTAAGAAAAGGACGCGAGCCGACATCGACATTCTCTTGATCTCATCCATCCGATATAATTGGACGGGGGATAATGCCACCGTCTTTGTCCCATCTATTAATGAGTTTTGACTGGTGCGCCGCGGCCGCTCCACTGGAACCTCCAGGCTCGTCTTCATCTCTATCTTTTGACTCGTCGTTTCGCGCCCACCCAGTTTTTTTTTTTTTTTTAATCTCCGCCACAGCACAGCCGACCGGGTGACGTGGAACCAGTCAAAAGTATCCATCCGCGTGTCCTCTCGTACCGCTTCTCTCCGCCTCCCAGTTTCTCGCAATCCGACCCGCTTTAATTTTCTCCTCCTCAATAGGCTGTCAAAAATGTCAACTATTTATAAATGCAATGTGATGAACCGAGCTTAGACTTAGACTTGGGCGTCTATAACCGAAGATCCGTTCCTCTCCTCGCGTAGCTTCTCCCTATCTCAATCTCCTCTTCTAAATTCCTTCAGTTTCTTCTTCCTCGACAATCGCTGTTAATTTGTTCAAGCGTTTTCATAGATCTTGCCACGCCAAATTAACCCATAAGTTTCCCAAGGGAGAAAATTGTTTACCTGATTGAATAATAGATCAGTTTCTTCACCATTGAACAAATCCGTTGATTGATTCATTAATTAAAATTGAATTAAGCTAAAAAAAGGGAGCAAAAATGCCTTTTTGTGAAGCGAGCAATGGCGTGAGGATATATTACCGGAAATACGGCCAGGGAAGCACCAAAGTCCTCCTCATTATAGGTACCTTTTTTCAATCTCTCCCCTACAAAACTTTGTTATTTCTGTGTCATTTCTGATCATATTCATTCGCAAATTGGAATGGGAACAATGCAGGGTTAGCAGGGACGCACGACTCGTGGGGCCCACAGATAAAAGGCCTGACTGGATCGATCGAGCCTAGCGACAATGATGATTTGGAGGCGGCGCCATGTGCTTCTCCAAATCAAAAGGAGGGATCTAATTTAGATCAAACTGAAGAAGATGAGGAAGGTATTGAGATCTGTTGCTTCGATAATCGGGGAATGGGACGCAGCTCTGTCCCCATCAACAAATCCGATTATACGTCTGTCCCTCCCTCCTTTTCATTTTCTCTTTTTTTTCAAATAGTTTTGTCCACTTTTTAGTGAAAAACTTAGTTGCAATTTTTTTATTTTGTTATTCATGGCCAGACCCGAATTTGGGAACTCGTTTGATGATTCCATTCAAAATAGCGTTATCTATTATTCTATTACTTCCAATTGAGGATATGTTTCATCTCAAAATAGCTATTGGATTTTATCCTTCCATACAAGGCCAAGGGATTGATAAATCCTACATGGTCTAACAAAAATATACTATTAAAAAATAAAATATGATTTCCTTTTAGAAATGAAGTGGAATTTAGGAAACCCTTTTAAGCCTCAACATTCATTGAAAGACATCTGAGGGAATTAATGAGAAATATGAAATGCAGGACAACTAAAATGGCAGGAGATGCACTGGCTCTTTTGGATCATCTGGGGTGGAAGAAAGCTCATGTTTTTGGGCATTCCATGGGTCCGTTTAATGAAAAAAATTATCTTCTTTTTTCTATTCCAAATTAAAATTAGGTTGAATCTGATTTCTGGTTCTCATTTTATTTTCTTTTGAAAATTCAGGTTCCATGATAGCTTGCAAACTGGCAGCATTGGCACCAGAAAGATTATGCTCCTTAGCTTTGCTCAATGCTACTGGTGGTGGCTTTGAATGCTTTCCAAAGGTTACAAGTTTTTTTCTTTTTCTAGTTATTATATTTCTCATCATGTCCTGAAATTGTTGAATTCAAGTTCAAAATTGCTGAATTAAGGCTTAACAAATTTGTCTTAATTTCTGCATGGACGAGGTACTATAAGATTGCTCAATTTGCTTGCAGCTGCTTCCGCAGTGAAAATTTTCTAAACTAAGTATCTTTGTGTTAATGCAGTTGGATCGTCAAATGATGTCTCTTGCATATCGCTTCTTACGAGCAAAGTCTCCAGAAGAAAGAGCTCATGTTGATTTGGAGACGCATTACACCAAGGTTATATATATGCTCCCCTGTCTCTCATTATATTAATAAGAAACACACCTTGTCAATTTTACAACAAATAGGGCAACCTTCATTTCTAGTTATAAAGATTTTTTACAATTAATGTTCATGCAGGAATACCTAGATGAATGCATAGGATCATCTACAAGAAGGATAATACTTTATCAAGTAAGAAACATAGAATATTTTTCAAGATTCCTATATAGAGAGAGACATTGAGAAGGCTTGGTATTTATACAAATCCTTAAATGTGCCAATTTAAACAGGAATATGTAAAAGGCATATCATCTACTGGAATGCAATCAAACCATGGATTTGAAGGTCAAGTAAATGCTTGCTGGACCCACAAAATGACCCCCAAGGAGCTTGATACCATCCGCTCGGCTGGTTTTCCTATTTCTGTCATTCATGGAAGGTCTGTACCTTCCACTATATTTTGTGGTGGCCTACAGAGTTGGATCAATTTTGCTCAATTTTTTTTTTCATCTATTGTTTTGTAGGTATGACATTATTGCACAACTATGTCATGCTAAGAAATTAGCAGAGAAATTGCATCCAGCTGCAAGGATGGTAGATCTTCATGGCGCGCATTTGGTGAGCCATGAAAGGCCTGATGAGGTAAATATTGTGATAAATCATGTATCTAAAGGACGCCTCAATACTTATATGTTTCATTTGAAGCGTTGAGTTTGCTGTGACTAAATATAGTTATTTCAATTGTAATTTGCTTTGTCAAGGCTAGGTGGCTGGTTTTCCTGAGCCAAAATATGATTTTATCATATGTTATCAGCTCTATGCGGCACCATGTGCATCCTATAGCTGATTTAATCATAGTTGACAGTAATTATAAAAAATTTGCAAGCTGCTGTATAAAATTAAGAAGGCAATAAAGAAATGTTTCAGCTAGTATTGTATATATTGGTGCAAAGTTTATAATAAACCTCATCTCGAAAGATGAACCTTCATTTAGTGTTATAAAGCTGCTATTTTATCAATACATACTCTGTTATATAATTCCAATATATCCAGTTTAAGTACTTTTATCTCCTTTGGCACAAGTACAACCAGATTATCAGGTAGCTGAGCATTTTCAGCCAATCAGGAACTATTAGATGTTGCATCGTGATGTTTAAAAAAGAAAAAAATCAAGAAACGATCAAATTTCATGGCTAGATAAGCATTAATTAGTTCTTGAAAAAGTTCAAAACGAAAACCAGAGTAACACAGTACACATTATTCTCAGGCATGTAGCAAGTGGTTCCTGCATTTATTATGTTCATTTTTGTATTTACTGGTTTCATATCTAAAAACCTCCTAAATTCCAGGTAAACCAAGCTCTTAAAGAATTGATAACAGCTTCAAAATCTAAAGAAATAGCAGAAGATTGGTCATACATGCCAGAAAGCGAATCAGGTGAGTAAACCAGAAAGAGAAAAAAATATTACTATTTGATTAACAAAGATAAACTGGATAATTTATACTAATGGTATGATCATAAGCAGGTTGGCTAATTTTACCAGCGCCAATGGCTCTAAACAAGTTGAGAAGTGATGGAGCAAATAGTCTTTTAACTATATATAGCTTGCTAGGAAAGCTGCAACTTAGCTTCCTTTACTTTATTGGAGTGCTTGTCATGGGTTTTGACCATATCAAAAGCGCCTTTTGCATCATCAAGCCTGTTCGAGTTGCAACAATTGAGTCATGATTATTTTAGAGGTAATGCCTGAACTATTGAAGATTTTACAAAATGGTTTTGTCGTATCAACCAACTACCATTTGGTATTAATATTATAAACCTTTTTCTTAGACCAATGTGTGTGTTTGGTACTTTGGTTCGTACTGTTGTTTGAAAAAAAAAAAGGATGATAATCCCAATGCACTGATATATATTACAAGTCTGTTAGTAATTGATACATGAGAGAAGTTGCTAAACAGAAAATGAATGATAAATTCAATTCATTGGCATATCAAGGAACTCCTAGTGTAATCAATTTATTTTCTACCTTTTGATTTTAATGCCTCTAATCTGATAAATTCAATTCATTGGGGCTAACAGATTTAACCTATTCTGACTCTTTTACAGAAATGGCTCATAATTTACAAGACGAAGTTGGTGTTATCTCAAATTGGTGTGGTTTCCCCATTCAAATTTTCAGCAACCGTTAATAAACAGAAATATCAATATACTAACTTGACAACAAAGAAATAAGAAAACTACAAGTATTCCTAATTGATAGAGAAGTCATCAATGGCTTCTCTATCTCTGTTGACCTTTTGTGTTGTTTCCAGTGGTGGTTGTAAGTTGTAACCGTTGAAGAAATTTGATTTGTGGGATGACCAGGCAACAACTGATTGTTGTTTCAATAAAAAGTGTAAAGAGTTGTTAATTATCATTCTACTTGAACAATGAATGACACAAGTGTTCCTGCATGTACTACCTTGGTTGTATTTCTCGAGTTTTGTGAAAGTCTTTTGAAGTAACTAACCTGGAGTAAATATATATAATAGTATAACATTGACCACGACGATCTGAAACTACTGTGAAACAACTCAGACACTGTAGAAAACGTAGTGAAGTTGAGAAAAAAGAAAAAAGATGTTTTGAGTTTTTTTATTTTTCAATAAATTTGAAATATGGTAATATTCTTAGAATATATCAATATAAAGGAACTTGAAGATGATGCATTGCCTTCAAATGCCAGGTCAAATGATGTTTATATGTTGACACTGGTTGAAATGATACATTCAGTAGATGCAATAGTCAGTGCTAAACACCAGATAATCTAAAAGAAAATACTCTCATTCAGCCTTTAGGATGCTGAAAGCCTGAAACACCGCCTCATGTCTTGCTTTCTGAAAAGAAAATTAGCTTCCTAAATTGCTCCCTGTCAACCAGGGATAGACAAAAGGGATGATTTTGATGCGTCTCCCACTTTAAATTGACATCTTAACAGTCATAAACTAACCCCACTTAACACACTCTAACAATTTAACTCGGCATGTGATCAACAGACAATAATTATTTAGCATTTGAATTACTACCGGGTTGACCTGAACCACGGAATTCTAAATGCAGTAGATTCAAATCTATTTGACATGGCCTGAAACAAGGCCATATACATAACCTACAATAGGAATGTAGAATTGTGTTCTTAAGCATGTATTTTCATTACAAAATCATTTCTTATGTCAATTGAATTTTGTGAAATACTCTTCTTAGAAATCTAAAAAACATGCCAAATTCCAATCCTACAAGCGAGCCGTTGAAATGTGTAATTAGGTTGCCACCTACGGATACGATCAGTGCTACAACAGCTGTTGAGTTGAAAAGTCCTTTACCCTGTCCATGTTTTATATTCCTCTATTTGGTTTTATTGACAGACATACACTCAGTCAAATGTTGATTATGAATTATTAAAAAAAATGTCGATTATGTTCAGACCTACAAACCTATATAATATTAGTTGAATTCTCTTTTGGTTTCTTGATAAAATAAGTAACAGTATAGTACTGATGAGCTTTCATCTTAACTTTTACACGGTGTCCATGGCTTCCTCTTACTTGTAATACAGAAGTGCATATTTATACCAGTTTTTTTGCACGGAGATGTTGATTTCTTCTATGCTGAAGCTTTTTATCTTTTATTTTCCCACGAAGCAAATTGAAAGGATATATAGAATCAATGATATGAGTTCCACATATAAACTGATCAGTTATTGACATTCAGATATGATATAATTGATATGATTGGCAATGCACTAGGAGAGGTTATCAAAAGTTAAATGCACTAAATTAATGACTACCTAGTTCTCAATCAGAAGTAATTGACTTTCTAAGAGAATTGATCAGATTTTGCCAGTTAATTTAGTTTCATCATTAATAATAAAGAACTGACAAGCCACATCTCATTCGACATTATTCAAACTATGTTGCAATCATAATTAAAGTAACAAATCATTGTGAATATAAAACACCAAGACACTGATTTTAGCTATGGCTACTCCAAAATTTTCATTTGTAAACAAAAACAAATAGTCACTTTATGTCTTTATCTTATAATTTCAACGAACAGTGCTGAATTTACCAATGCATCGACAACACTAGACTGGAATAATAAGTCCTAGCATAAAACGAAGGCCAGAGACAACAGCTAGAGACGATCGATTTAAAAAATAAATGTATGAGAAATAGATAAGTAGTAGCCTCACCTGCTAATTGCTATGAAGGCGTGGAGAAATGATCAATGATCCGAAAAGAGCATCTCAAACAGATCCCTTCTTGCTTGCTCCTGCCTCCTCCTACCTCCTTTCACACCATAATGGATAAATTTACTGATGGATTGGGGAAGAAGTAAAAAGGATGGAAAATGCGAGAATGAAGACGAAACCAGATTACAAGGAACAATGTAATATTCCACCTCAGATTCGCTTTTTAACATAACACAACTAATATTCCTCTTGGAATATCCTTCATGCCGACTTTCGTGGACCAAGCCCATTTCAATTGAGGCCCGTATATATATGGGCTTAGGCCCGTTTAATCAACAACTCCCAGCGAGAAATGCTTCAAAGAAAGTGGAAATCGAAGTGGCGGAGATAGCAATAAAAAATTAGGGTCTAGAGCAAGAAGAAAAAGAGAATCCGATCCGCTACCTCCGATCGCCGAGGAAGAGAGAGATGGGGATTATGGAGAGCTTGAAGATTTTTACGGTGCAACAGCCAATCGTTGTTGCTTCTTGTTTAATCGCTGGTTTCGGTACGCTCTCCATCTCTGTCTCTCTGCTCTCGTTTTCCAAGCTTAATCGATCTAATTTTCCAATTTCAAGCTAAATTAGCTTAATAAGTCTTTGGGATTAAGCTCTAGACTGCTTAGTTATTTTTTTCTCGTTTTTGATCGATTGTGTTGCCTCCCCCAAGTTTTGAGGATCTGGTTTAGACATGATCAAGCTCGCTATGCTCATTTTAGCCTCTGACCTGACAACTATTAGGTCTCTGTACTACTTCCTCTATTGGGTTTCAATTACGGATACATCAATTTCTTTCCAGCATCTCTCCCAGTCAATGCTGCATTATGCTTTTGCTCCATTCTTAAAACCTTTCATGCCTGAACTAATTTAATTTCTCTTTTAATTTGTGGAAAAAAAATATCAGGCTTGTTCCTTCCTGCAGTGGTGAGGCCTGCATTGGATTCATTTCAGACCGCTAAGCAAGTCCCACCACCAGCTCTGAGTGATGTAAGCTTATTACTTCTTTAATACAATTTTGAAGTTGTAGCAGTTATATTCAAAATAAATACAATGTCAGGTAAATGCTAATTTTTAAATGTGTTTGATCTGACTAGTGGTGATTTATTTATGGCGAGTTAAATTCATACTAGGAAAAGATTATTCCTCTCTTCGTTGAACTGTTGATTTTGTTCCATGAGACAAAATCTCTTGACAATGTATAACATGACAATCTTGAGAATGGTTCTCATATGAATACAAAAAAGCTTCAAAAACCAATTTGGTTCTTTGGTGTCAGTTCTACCTTCAGATATTTTGTGACGATTATCAAGATATTTTGTTGTAAATGAATCCCGACACTAATTCCATCTCAATTTAATTTGTTCATTGCTATGCCTATGCAATCGTCAACGAATACCATTAAAGTTTGCTCTGAACATCTAAGTGCCTAACTGACACTGTGCATTGCGCACAAGGAAATGAGATGTCTAACTAAGTAGGATACTTTCATAAACGCCCCTACAAAAATTAAAAACTAGTGTGCTGCCTTATCTCCCATTAATCGGTTTAAAAATGTCTTAAATGGTCGAGCTTTTCTCCATGCTAGTGAGTATATAAGAAATGGCTAAAGTATGTACATGGGGCATCCTTTGTGGTATGTGAGGAAGATATTGTTACAACATATGGTACTTTTGATTTTTTTTTTTCATGATTTCTTGGGACATATCTGATATTCTGATGATTCTTTTTAGGGTTATACATGATAAATCTCATTGCCGGGACATGATATTTTGTTCTGTAAAGGGGTAAATTAAGTATCCACCAGGGCAAATGCTGTAATGGAAACAAAATCAACATAGCTCTTGCGTGAAATACAAGTACCCTCACATTATAAAATTTTAGTTGTTGAATATTTCCGTGATTAAATTCATCCTCGTTACATTTCTTAATTAGATGTTGCACCTTAGAAATTATTTTCTTATGTTGTAGGTTGTTGCTGGTGTAACGGGCAAAAAGAAATAGAAGGGCCTTGCACGACATCTGAATTTGCTATTTCTTTATTGTCTCTTTATTTTCTGTTCGCCCTGTTTGGATAATTTAGGAAATGATAGTCAGGTTACTAAATATGTACCCTAACCTGATCTTCAATGCTATTTTGTAATAAGCATAACATGGTAATACTATTGCTGAATATTTCTACATGACAGCTTTTTTTTGTATTTTCTAAAATATTTGTTCTGTTAAATTTTCTTATTTTTTTTTTATTCTAAATTTTCTTATTTTATTTTATTGCCTTCCTCTATTAGTTTTAACACTGCTGTTGAAATGATTCGTGATCAAAGAAACAGTTTATGAACAGAAGAATACTTGAAACATGAGGCTTATTTTTTATAGTAAAGCAATATGAAAAATTTATATACTCGTTTTCTGATACAATCAATTGAATTGCTGCTCATACATTCTAATTTGCAGCACAGAAGGATCAGAATCAAGTCCAGAGATGAGAACTATCATTATTTGCATTGAACAGTGGTAGTCATAAGTTAAGACTTTATTTTCATTATTTCCTTGTCATACATATATATTTGCCATGTCGAGAGAAATAACTCAAGTTCTATGCCACGGCACGACCTGCCTCAAGCTCTTGTAAATGCCAAGCTGAAATAAAAATGAGAAAAAAACATTACTAACATGGTTACAGTTGGCTGGGAAAACCAAATCCTTCTTTCCTGTACTTCTTACAAGCAGATTGAAAATTTGAAATTTTTTTAAGGAAGGTAGCTTAAGATCAAATACTTACCAGCAAGCAAGAAGTGACATGCATGGAGACATCAATGAGGCTATGGTGCCTCTTAAACCTTGTTATCTTAACCCTGCTCCCCTTACTTTCATCACAACCGCAAGAAGAAATTGATGAATTACAGGCCCCGTTTGATTCTCTCTTCTCCTTCAGAAACCAAATCGCATCGCTCTCTCTGGCATTCTTTTCTCCCTTATAACCTTTGCTTCTCTCATTCCCAGTGTTAAAGGAATAGCACCTACTGAAGGATCTTGATCGACGGATAGAATATGTGACATGAAGAACTGATGTTGGGGAGGTAGCTTTCGTTCTATCGGCCTTCATCTTCAATTCCTCTGCCACCATCCTCGGTGGCAGTTCTAACGACCTAGCCGAAAAAGGTTTCTGATTGGGCTTGATGAGGATGGATTCCTTTCTCGGCCTCCCTGGTTCCTCCTCCCATATAAAGGGAACAGCAACTGGTACCCGAAAAGGGGGTGGTGTTGCCAAGCCAGAAGGTTCTGGCCGGTGAAGTGGTAACGAGCATAACGACAGCTCGGGTGGAGTTTTGCTCGGCTTCATATGAAACAACTTGAGGTCATGCATCCTATAATGCAAGTTATCTATATCTGTGAATTTTCTTTTTATATATAGAGAATAATAGGTTGATAGAAAAAATAAAAGTTGCGCCTGTACTTGGAATTTGGAAATCTGTTATAGCATGAAAATAATCAAAGAGGCTCCATAATTCCCACATTCACTAGAGTCTGATGCCTTTATCACGAGATAGCCATGGCCAGGCGCTCTGGAATGTGATTTCCCCTCGTTTCTTTCTTTAATGTGATTTCCTGATTTTGAAATTGATGTTAAAAATTAGTATTGGGCCATTCGGCCTATTATTGGATCGGGATCGGGTGAAGATAAAAGCCTATTTTAATATAATCAATTCACGGCCTATGGCTAGTGAGCTACAATCTCTTTCATTAATCCAGGATCCAGCAAAGGTTCCTACATGCATGATTTGTTTCAAGTTTCAAAAGATCACGCAAGCTATAATAACCTAACAATTGAACCGCATTGCTTCTGACTTGAACCATGCGGAGAGCACGAAAAAATAATACACTAATTACTTTACATAAGTTCAAATTATATTAGAATAAATTTAACTCGTTTGAGAAAGTGTTTGGCAATTTTAGACTAGCTTGCTTGATGTCTCCAGAATATAAAAGGCACAAGATTAGATCTCTACAAAATGCCCCTATAACATGCTTAATTAGTTATATGTTGATATTACAGCATTTTGATTTAGCCCTAATGGTCATCATGAGTTTGTAAACTAGTGTTTCATATCATTTTTTAACTATATGTAAACAAAAATGATGACATATTTACTTCACCTTGTTGGTAATAAAAGGGACTGTAATTAAATCCATTGAGTGGAGGATATTTTGTTTATTCTTTTTTTCATATTCTAATGTTTATGAAGGCAAATCTAATTGAAAATGCGATGTAAATCACATCTCACATCTAAATTTGTAATTTTAGTTTATCACTTTTAGTTTTAGTCTTTAAAAAAAAACATGGATGAGAGTCATCCGAACCTTCATATTAATTCTTTGAATTGAAATCTGTTAAAATCCATCATTCGTGAACAGTGTTTCTGAAATTCTGAAATTCCAAATCCAGCCGTCCAACTTTTTCTATGCACATATCTCGAAACAGTTAATTTTTCTGTGCACGCATCTAAAAACAGTTTGACGGCTGGATTCAAGAAAACAAGGATTTCAAAAACACTATTCACCGGTGAGAATTTCAACAAATTCGTTTCCTAATTCTTTACATGTTTGGATAATACCAAGTCAAATGGAGAAGCAAATTTACTAAAAATAATAATGATAATTTAAAAGTTAGGCGGGGAAATATCCCATGCCAAAATCATGTTCCTTGTCTAGCAAAAAGTACTAAATGGTCCTGCAGTCCTGCTGCATCACGCATGGTTAATTGATTATCATATTATATACGCTTGTCCGCTTTTTGGGTGTTCATCATTTCACATATGCATGCATGCAATCGTGCACAAGGTAATTTAGATTGGAACTTATATATCGCACTATAGCATAACTAATGGTACCTTTACCTTAGATGGACAGCAGGACAGGTATTTATGCAAAATCATATACTTTTATTAAACATGATTCCATGATTCCATCAATCTATCATTGGTAGTTAGAACTTAGGAAAGGAGAGGTGTGGAGCGTGGCCCACCATCGGACTGCATGTCGATCGTATATATATAATATTTAATTGAGATAGAGCAATTGGAAATTCCATTATTAGAAGGAATTAAACTATAGTTGTTGACTAGCCGACTAGATGATACAAATTTACAAATATATGTGGAGGGTACACATTTTGACAGGACTGATTTAATTTTATTTATGCAGAGCAAATATCATATATATAAAGGGTTATTTTGAGCTTTGTTGCAGTACTATGTATGAATCAAAAACAATCCTTTTGTTTTTTATTCATGAAGAGTAATATTATGTACAGAGTTATTTAAATTCTGTTACATCGCATGGGATGAGTTATGGTGAGACGTGGAGTAAAACTAATTTTTACTTTATGGCACTATATTTTCATTTTGAAAATTCAAACAACCGATCCGAACCGCTCAACATATTTCTATATTGAAATGTGCTTGGAGACCAAATTTTACATTTTTTGGAATTTTTTACTATTATTAAGCCACTCTGAAAATCGCTGATCTGGTGGTCCAGAAAATTTTACTGTTTTTTACTGTTCACAGTGAATCAGCGATTTTCAAAGTGGCTTAATAAATAGTAAAAAAATTCCAAAAAATGTAAAAGTTGGTTTCCAAACACATTTCAATATTTAGAAAAAGTTGAACGGTTCGAATCGGTTGTTTGAATTTTTAAAATGAAAATATAGCGTGGAGTACAAACTTGTTTTACTCCACATCTTACCATAGCTCATCCCTGCATTGCTATATGTGTATGAACAAAAACAACCCTGTTAAAATGTGTATCCATATGTAGACTAGCGTTGCCAGTGCCGTGATGTTCTCTTCTCTTCTTTGAAAAATCTTATTAAAATAATTCAAAAAAGAGGAGGGTTCAAATGCCTCCATTTTTCATGCCTCCACCATGCCTCCACTTTTAAAAACTTTAATAACTCAAAATTTAAAACTTAAAAGTCAAAATAAAACCGTTGGATATGATCTACATCATTTATCAATGTGCTCATAAAAAATTATCACATTTTGATTTTGTTTTTATGTGAATCAATAAGTTGAAAATCAACGTCTAGAAATTATCCACATTAGTGCGTTTTTTACAAGCTCTTGATGACAATAAAAAAAAAATTGAAATGTCATAATTTTTTACACGTGCATAAATAAAATGATTTAGATCATATCCAACGGTTTTATTTTGATTTTTAAGTTTTAAATTTTGAGTTAATAAAGTTTTCAAAAATGGAGGCATGATGGAGGCATGAAAAATGGAGGCATTTGAACCCTCCTCTTCACAAAATATATTTTTTCAAACTTTAAATTAAGGAAGCAAGGGAGGTTGTTACGACGAAAGTGATATTTATTATTATTGATCTCATATGTGGTTGTCATGTTCGTTTGCACTAGAAAGATACATTGAATTCAGGATTAATACTAACTATTATTATATATGATTATAAGAGAATAAAATAAGATTTCTAGTACAAACAATTAAGATAAAATTTTATGAAAAGAGTATAACGACAAATCGACAACCAAACTGCAACGTTGAAATCATGCACGTTGAAATCATGCACTCACCTCTATATATAGAGAGAGAGAACCGGGGATTAATTCTCCGGTTCTTAGAACCACAATTTAATTTCCGGTTTTAAACTGTCTAGAACCAGAAATTATTTTTGCAGAAAGTTTGTATGAAATTGGAAATTTAATTTCTGGTTTGGACAGATTTTGAAATTTCCATGTATGAGATGTAGATTTTGAAATTTAATATTTTTTTTGAATATTAATAAAACTTTCGGCACTTTTACTTGGCGAGCGGTAAAGTTTGAAAAACAAAATGAACGCTGCATTGGCGTTGCCGATTTTTTTATTAATCGAAAATAAAAATAAAAAATATCGCGATAGGGTGTCGTTTCTGTTGGAAATCCAAATATAGGTAAAACGGGATCATTTATTCTGTCCCACTAATCCAAATTCGTAACCCCGCTAACTTAATTAACTAAGAAAAAAAATTGTGGGACGGGTTAATCTATCCCATCCCACATTTTTCCCTATGTTAACTTATTAAGGGCCTGTTCGGCGCTCCACTGTTGCTGTGGGAAAAAAAAAATTCACTCTGAGTGATTTTTTTTTTCCACTGTAACAGTAAAATTTAGTTTAATTTTTCTTTTTTTCCACACCCATACCCATTCCTGAGAGGGCGCCGAACAGGCCCTAACTAACAAGAGAAAAAACAAAAAAAAATTGTTGAACGGGGTAGATTATCCCATCCCACAAATTTTTATTTTTTTCCTCTACGTAACCTATTAACTTAAAAAGAAATTAGCGGTTTACGGATTTGGATTAGTGGGACGGGATAAATTGTCCTGTCCCGTGGAACGGGATAATCAATCACAGTTTACCTAGGTATCAAAATTTCACCAAATCGATCCCTTTTCGAGATATTTTATTTATTTATGTTCGATTAATAAAAAAATCGGTCAGCGTTGTATATGTCAAAATCACACTGTTAAAATCTGCAACCCATGCAGGAACGAGAGAATGAGTTTTAATGTGCTTTGAGATTCGTGCAGAAAGAATTTGAATTGTTCAGATTTTGCACAGAATAAAGTTTGAAATTTCTCAGACGATGCGAATTCTGCAGGAACCAGCTCCAGTAATCTCAATGTCAAACGGACACGTGGCAGATATTTGGGGATTGAAGATTTGAAATAGGGAGCGAGAGAGTAAAAAAAGAGAAAACACCAATAACCATCAGTTTCACGTGAACGGAACCAGAACCAGAAGCAGCGAGAACAGCTTGGGTTCCGATGGATTTATGGACCGTCCGATCCACTTTAAAATTCGTGCGCACGATTAAAGCAGACGCGCAGCGAATCATAAAGCAGATCGGACGGTCATGGAACCCATCGAACTCACTTTGAGTCCGATGGGCACCGGACCAAAATTGGTTTCGAAGCCAGAAGGGTCTTCAAATAAAACAAAACATTAACAACAGACCAATCTTACCTACTACAATTTTAAAAAATGACCGGAGGGAGTAGTGGGACCATCCTGTCAGTAACTTACAAGGGAGATCTGTTACATACACACAAGTCGGATTCCTCAACAGATGGGAGTTTTGACTTTTGTCTGCCGACAGAGACACATTTGCAGGCATACACCTACTTTAATCATAATTATTAACAAGTCCGTTCATCACAATTCCAATTACTGCTCATTATTTTTATTTTTATTTTTATAACCATGATACGAGAATAATAATTTGTTTTAGGAGAAGATTGAGATCGTATCTTTATCTTTGAGATAAAGTTGAGTACATACTTATACAACTTTTTTTTTTTAATAAAATGAGATGGACGAGGAAACACTCTTCACATTTAAATAATCACAAAAGAATTACATGTTGGTTCTCAATACGAGAATAATTTTATTAAATAATTTTTAACTTATGACTTTATCTGTTAAAATTAATTGTCTCGGTAAAATAATTTAAATCAATTGTGACGAACAATTATTTTATTTACTAGAATTTTGAAACAAATAAACTTATACTAAAAATTCCTAATTTGATATATCAATTCACCTTATTCGGATGAATATTTTAATATATATTCAACTGCTCATGATTAATTATTATTGCTATCGTATAGTATTGCTACTAGAATACTTTAGATTGCATATATTTAATTTTCTATAATATATTATCGTTTGACAATACTTTCAAGATTAATCTCAGTCTGACTAAATTCAATCCGATATTTATAAAAACTTTTCAAGGATCTGATTTGAAATTCATGTTAAATTAAAACAACGCACCGAATTTACTTATTGCACCTCAGGTATTGAGGAAATTCAGATCCTAGGAAATCTTTTAGAATTACTGGATTTAGACTGCTCTTTTTAACTTAGCACAAATCTCAAAGCCCAATAATATTGCCCCTACTCTAGCACGAATCTCAAGCGGCTGGGAGTTAATCTTAAACCGTAAAGTTACGAGGATCTTTTACAATATTAGAGAGGATACTTGTCCAATATCGAGGGGTCTGAATTCAGTGAAGACGCCCCATAAATTATATAAATTACACAAGACGTCCCTTTAAATCATATAAATTATGCAAACCGAAAAATATTTTTTTTATTTGACCCCTCCAATATAAGAAACTAGCAATCTCATTTTAATGCCTTTGACAGAAGTAAACAGTTAGATTTTTTTTTTTTAATAAAAGTTGAAGATCAAGTCATCCAACTATTTAATACCCTTGTTATTACATTACGGAATTTTCTTCATTCGAATTTTGAACCCATAACCTTTCACAAAATTATCAATTAGGTTTTTCATCAGTCTACGAAATCATTATTAATTCTATAAAATATACCATAGCTCTTCTTTGAAGTATTTTATTTTCGGGTAGACCTGTTGATTACATACAAAATGCCGCTGAATTATAAAAATAAATAAATAAATATGTTCATTTTAAAAGGAAATTATTTGATAATTATTTATTTTGACAATCTTATCAATCTTTAAAATTAAAGCGTAAATTTGAAAAACAACATTATAAATGATGAAATAATGAAATAAAGCTTAATTTCGAGTCAGGGATGGGGCGAGAATTTTATCATTGGGGCCAGAAAAAATAATGAAATAAATTTCATTAATTTAAACAAACCACAAAAATATACAACTATGGATGATGAAGTAATTAAAGACAATTCTAGTTAAGAACAATTTTAACAAGTACATTATATGAGCAATTGTAGCATACATCTAATTGCTATGTTACATTATCCGACTTTTATGGGACATGTATTTATAAAATATTATTCAAACTAAAAACATTAAAATCTGATTATTATTTTTTTTAAATCATGAGTTAGAGGTCATGTCACTCAACAAACTTCAAACCCCTGTATATATTACAAAGAATTTTTTCACTTTGTGAATTTCGAGTCCATGAGCTCCCACGTGGAAGCCACTTGCCTTTGTTACTAGACCAAAAGCAAGCAGGTTTTTAAATATGATTTTTATTTACATAAGGTGTGTATCAAATTTGAGTCAATTTAATATTTTATTGATCAGTCAATTTAATATTCGAAATTATAAATTGATCAGTCAATTTAATATTCAAATTTTAACTGTCCGAAATTAACAACACTCGACGTATCATCAAAGAATACTAAATACTTAATATTACACAAAATTTAATTGTCAAATTATTTATATGGTCAATAAATACCTATAGACTTACTGTTTAAATTTTTTAAAAATCAACGGTCAAAATTATAAAATAACCTTTATTAGTGGTCCCTCCTCTTTTATTAATATAATTATACAACCGACTAATGTAGAAGGAAAACACGTAACAGAGTCTAAGCTTAGATTATTATCAAAATATTGACCTGACCATTTTTTTCAGTTTTAATCAATTTCTGATATCCCTCCTCTAATTACATTTGCATGATATATATTAGGATCCAAATCTGCTGAAATTCAAAATCATGAACAGTAACGCTGAAATTCCTGAAATCTCAAATCCAGCCGTTAAACTGTTTCGAGATACATGCACAGAAACACCAGCTATTTTGAGATGCGTGCACAAAAAAAATTGAACGGCTCTCAGAAATTCCACAAATACTGTTAATGTATCTCTGATTTCAACTTATTTGAATCCTATATATTATGTGGCTTATTACGACGCGGATGATTGCTTCCATTTAGAATGACAAAATGTGGAATTGTTGGTACAAAAGTAGGGGTGTCAATGGGTACGGTACGGGTCGGGTGGAGGTATTTTCATACCCATATCCATTAAAATTGACTTTACCCATACCCATTAAAAATTGACTTTATTCTACCCTACCCTTACCCATTAATATTGTCGGGTAACGAAACGGTAGCGGATGAATAACGGATATTACTAATATAATAAATAGTTTTATTATATTTTACAAATTAAATATAAAAAACTCATTCATTTCACAAATATGTAATTACATTTCTAATAAAAAATAAAAATGAATGTGCAATCAATTCCAACTAAATTATTTTTTATAAAGGAAGAAATTTAAAAACACGAATACATATTTAGGTGGGTTGAAAATTGAATTGAATATATATTTAGATTTTATAATTACCCTATAGGGTAACGGGTACGAAATAGTCATTATCCATACCCTTACCCATTTGGTTAACGAAATTTTTTTTTTATCCATACCCATACCCAATAAGCTAACGAAAAAAAAATCTTACCCATACCCGGCTTATCGAATACGATACGAGTCGGGTAAACGGCTAAAAAGGTACCATTGACACCCCTATACAAAAGTCTCTGTGTTGCACCTGTATACCTTTTTCGCCCTATGTTATAAAAAAAAAAAGTAAAAAAAAAAAAACATGGAATATCTAATCAAATATTTTGTACCTAATCGGACTTTGTTACATATGGTTCTGTAATTGGAACAATTTTATGTTCGTTAATTAGCTTTTTAGTTATTGCATAGTAATATTTACAGAAAGGGTGTTATTTTTTTTTCTGAATAACATATAAATTTGTTTTGTTATAATTTAGTTGTTGCATGCTAATACTATTGAATTCTTAGTATACTACATTAATTTGATAGTGAGGCTATGGTACTATGCATAGCGCAGATTGGTCCGTACTACGAATTAATATTTTATTTTTAAAATTCTAATGATCGATTCGTATTGTTCAACATGGTCTCCATATGAATCTTTACTTTTAAATTAATTTTTTACATTTTTTAGAATTTTTTTACTAATCTTTTAGATGGGTAGAAAATCACTTGTGATCAAGTGATTTTCTACCATTTAGATAGTAAATTTTTGTAAAAAAATGTAAAATTTAAATAAAAGTACATATTCATGTGAAGACCGTATTAAAGAATAGTAATTTTTGTAAAAAAAATATAAAATTTAGATAAAAGTACATATTCATATGGAGACCGTATTAAATGTTTCAAATCAACCATTAGAACTTTCAAACCGAAGATTTGAGAATGGACGTAGCTAAGGTTTTAATCTGGGGTAGGCAAAATAAATGAATTATAATTTTATTTAAATTATTAAATTATTTATTAATATATTAATATATTATTAAATAATTTTCATTTGAAGCGGAATCGGTAATTTGACCATGAATAAAGATTGAGAAAATCGGTAGGAATCGGTCAAATAAGATCGAAAACTTGATTTTCTTTAAATATTAAGAAAAAATGTTAATCTCAAGCATTGGAATATTAAATTTTACTTTAAAGCACAGTTCACAAGACTCTTTATTTAAAATTCTACCTATTTTTGTACCGTTAAATTTTAGAAAATAATTTCATCATATTACTTTGTAAAACATATTTAGCTCATTCCTTTGAGAAAATAGAAACAGGTTTATTGTGGTCCCACTATCAAACTATTTTTAGTTACTCTCCTCTTGGCGTAATATTTTGAAATATATTGATGAAAAACTCTATCAAATTTGCAGCGACTCGGGCGATTTAACTAATCGAGAGCTTTAAATCAGTCAGTGTTAGACAAAATTCAAATCCAAAAATAGACAAAACCCATATCCAAACCAACTATATACAAATTTAGTATCGTTTGTCAAAATCCAGGAGCAGACAGCTGCCTATCCTTGAATGTATGTGGCTACCCCACTAGATTTGAATCTATAGCGCATGCTAATATGCGGTGTGCTATTGCCTCACTCTTATTTTAATATTTTCCCAACGAGGAGGGTTCAAATGCCTCCAATTTTTGTGCCTCCACCATGCCTTCATTTTTAAAAACGTTAATAAATCAAAATTTAAATTATAAACATCAAAATAAAACAGTTAAATGAGATCTATGTTATTTTCTCTATGTGCTCATAAAAAAATATCACATTTTGATTTTGTTTTTATGTGAATCAATAATTTGAATAGTCAATGTCTAGAAATTATTCACACTAGTATGTTTTTACAACTTCTTGATGATAATCAAAACAAAGTTGAAATGTCACAATCTTTGATACGTGCATAGATAAAATGATATATATCATATACAACATTTTTATTTTAACTTTAAGTTTTACAAATTTAATTAATTACATGCCATATGTTTTATTATAAGTTTTAAAGTTGGTTTGTGAGGTACGATTGGCGTGAAGTGTTAAAAGTAAAAGAATTTGTGTGGGGGTTGGGGGGGACAATTTAAACTTAAAGCAAAAGATTAATTTAATTATTCGGAAGACATGGACCTAAAAAAGAATAGCTTCACTAATCATTTTATGATGTGTCTAACCTCACTCTTAATATATACTTAATTATACTATATTTTTATATTTTTGAACTTACGCATAACGCATGTGCCTGCTCACAGAAGGAATCCTGAGAATTCGGATCCAGCGAAGTAACTCAATTTTTGGATTTTAAATCGGAACCGTTCGAATTAAATTTGAGACCATCTATCCTCAAGTGAGCACACACATTCCGATGATAGATTCGAATCCTGAGACGATCTCGAACGACAAAATCGAATCGGACGGTCCCGATCGAAAACCACTTTAGGGGATCCGGACCCGAATCCTGACAGAGGTACTACAATTTAATTTTATTTGATTGTAAACTGTTTTTACTGGCTAAGTACACAATCAAATTATAAAATTTATATTGTAATTCTATTTAAAAGGTGTCAAATCCAAAAGCGGGACCCATTACTTTGTCGTCGGTCAAATTCAAATACAATTCGGAGCCTCCTGCTTAGGAATTGATTGACCAAGTATTTGTTTCGCTCCTTCTCTCCAATTTCTCCATCAGATTTTATGATATATAGCAAGTCTTCCGTGACTCGGCGAACGAGCGTGGAAAGACTCCATTTTTTTAGTTAGCATTTAAAAAAAAAAGAGGATTTGACTATTATTATTTTCATGCTCCAATTATATCTTATAATTTCATTTCTCATTTTAAAATTTAAATAGACGATCAAACCGCTCAACGTGATATTTACATTAAAATGTGTTTGGAGATCCACTAAATTTTATATTTTTTGAAAATTATTTATTATTTTTTAAGATAGATACAAAATCATTATTTTTTGGAAATTTTTGGACCATCTAAAAACGGTAATTTTGTATCTATTTTAAAAAATAGTAAAAGAATTCATAAATAAAATTTGGTATCCAAGTATATTTTAATGTGGATATCATGTTGAGTGAATCGGATCATCTGTTTAGACTTTGAAATAAAAAATAAAGATGTGGGATATAATTGAAGCATGAAAGTAATGGAGCATTTGAGCCCTCCTCTTTTTAAAAAAAAAATCACGTACTTGTCATATTTTTTTTTTAATTTCAACAGAATGTAGATATTTACTACGCACTATTTAAGAGTCTAGTTAGAATTTCTATCAGAAGTTGGTAAAAATTTACTAGTACGACTACCAGATTAATTATGAACTTCTGTAATTTAACCAATTCAGTTTGCGGGTTGTCCTGCCTGTTCAAGAGTAAGCAATTTATTTTTCAGAAATAGACAACAATCCTATTAGACATACACCTATATAATTGATTTTCAAAATCCGGATATGGACTTCCTACCCCTAGTTTAATGTGGCTTCGCCACTTCTTGTGTGGTAGGCAGGTTATATCTATGTGTTCCGGTTAAAATTAGAGTTAAAAAGAATATGCTAATTCTGTTTTTTCTTTTTTATAAACGCTAACTAAAAGAAATCGGGAAAGAGAGCAAAACAGAGGCTGACGACGACATCCAGAATATTATAGGATATTGATAAGGACCGTCCGATTTAAATCCAACAGTAGATAAGATAAAATATTATAATAATGCCACTTTTTATTAGTAGAAAATATTATAAAATAACATAGAGACAAAAGAAAGAATACCTTGAATTTTCTTGAATTTTATAAAATAAAATAAAAACTTGTGAATTTTACTTTGAATTAACCTTGAATCAGACAATAAAATATTATAAAATAAAATAAAAATTACCTTGAATTTTCTTCTAATCATTCAGAAAATAAAATATGATGAACACATTGTATATTAAATATAAAAACTTGTGATTCAGACGAACAATTTACATATTAAGTATAAATATTTTTTGAATGCAAATAGTAAATAAGAACATGAGGCACAGAGATAATTTCTATTAAAATACTCAATTCCAGAATATCTTATATACAGTTATTGTTTTTAAATTTTTAGTGTCCCAAGAATAAGCGTGGAAAAAATTAAAATAAGAAAATTAGAAGAAAAAAAAATCCACATGCACATATCTTAAGGTTCTAACGCAATAATGTATTAATGTCTTTGGTTGACCCATGAATGTTTGAAATTCGTTTAAAAATATGAATCGCTTGGTCCAAAATTAAGCACAAAAAAGGCAACCTAAAATTAGACCAAATGAGCATCCAGTCAAGTCGTACACTATCCGTACCAGCAATTAGCGCACCCATGTGACTGCAGCGGCATGGCCACACGCTGTCCAATAACACAAGTTTTTTTTTTAAATGGTATTAATAAAAATTTCGGAAAATAAGCACCGACTTGGTTGTTTTAGGAGGGCCCAATGGCCCGTCATTTTTATTAGAAAAATTTAGATATATACCTATCATAACTTTTTTAATTAGATATTTTCCATCAAAACTTCAAAATTAGCTATTTTTCAATCTAAATATAACTATATTATATATATATATATGCATTTTTTAATTAAATAAACTAAAAACACTTATTAGCAGTAATAAATAAAATGACAATATGCCCTTATTCACTTCTTCTCTTCCCGCTCTTCAATCTTCAAAGGTAATTGAAATGGAGAGAGATCAATCGTGTTGTTTGCTTCCTTGTGTCTCCTATTTGAAATTGAAATAACGGGGATAACTTAGAACCATAGATTCAGTTGCACAGCAATAGAACAACTGTGCAAGGATATGCTTGTTTGATCACTTTTTGAGCTTGGGATCCTTTCCCCACGTAAGAACAAAAATAAACCAACCGGAGATTGTGGTCCGGCTGCTGGTGCTTGAGGACTTGTGAAGTTTTCAACACCTTTCCAAGTAGTCAACTCTACGAGCTGATGCAGAAATTGGAGAAGAGGGGAAGAAAGGTAATGAACCATAATAGTATAGTTTGTGGGTCCATATACCCTCAAATAACTTAAATTGTGAGTCTTTGGCACTGGCAGCTCGTTGGAAGATTGAAGAGTGGGAAGGGAGAAGAAGTGAATAAGGGCATAAGTGTCCTTTTAATGTCATATTTCTATTAATCAATGATTATAATTGATTTAATTAAAAAATGGGTATATTTATAATATAGTTATATTTAGATTGGAAAATAACTAATTTTGAAGTTTTGATGGGTAAATATCTAATTAAAGAAGTTATGATGGGTATATATCTAAATTTATCTTTTTATTAATATCTATTATCAATTATAAAATAATAATAATATTCACCTTAACTGAGTTTTTTTTTAAATGTCCAAACCGGCTATGGAATAAAAATGAGACCCTATAAATATCCATATTTCTCTCTCCTTCATCTCACAACTCACTCAACTCACATAAGAGAAAGAGAGAAAGAAAAGGCGATTTTCAGGTAATTTTTTTTATTTTTTATTTAAATTTATTTTTTTATTTAATTTAAATTTTTTTATTTTTTTATAATTTTTTTTTTCAACAAACTATACATTTAAATTAGTAACTTGACAATTGTTTACCATTTACCAAAATGTAGTTTGTTGGCCATGGCCATGATTTCATTACACTGTGATGGAAAGTTTCTTACTAATACATATGGAATTTATTACTCCAAAGAGCCAGTTAATTCATTTATGGTTCCCGATGATATCTCACTTTGGGACTTAAAAATCATGATTTACGAATGCACCGATTATAACTCAGAAAGGTGGAACTTAGAATTGGCAACCCGAGTGAACGATGGAACACCCCCGACCTATACAAGAGTGACGATACTAAGTGATGCTACATGGAGATGCTTGTACGGGCGGTTAATGGCCACTGGAAATTTTGTAATAGAAATCTACGTCAAGAGAGTTCCGGTAGAGTCAGGGGTTGAAGTTCTGGCCAAAATTCAGTTGTGCCAAATTATACAACACAACCAGAACCATACACTCTCATGGTTCATTTATTCGCACCTAACCCAGAAACATACAGTCACTTCAATCCACCAGCATCCCAACCACGACCCCATGCAAGATCCCCACCTAGACCCATGCATGCGGCGTCTTTACCATTACCGCCACCATCACCTCACCCAAGACCGGCACCAATAGACGACAAAATTGGGTAGGATTTTGAAAATATTGACGAAATTTCAGAGAAAAATTTGCAAACTGGGGATGAATTTGAAGGAGAAAACTGAAACTCTAATCACCTGGAGGGTTATAATGAAGATGGTCCAGTGAAAAAGTCCATAGCATAGCAGAGGCTGTCAGGATGTACATTCTTAAATCTTAGATAAAACATTTATTAGTATTTAGTTATCAATGGATTTTTTAATATATGTAGCAGAAATTTTAACAAAAATAATATTTAAATTATCAATAGTATAAATAAGAATACTCTAAACGAAAAAACAATTATCATCTATATTAAACAATACTAACTTGTAATATTTATAATTGAGTGAGGCTACAGTACTATGCGTAGCGCATATTGGCTCATACTATGGATCAATATTTTTATTTTCAAACTCCAAATAGTTGATCTGAATCGTTTAACCTATTAGATATGATCCTATCAATATTTTATTCTTGTCAAAAGTTGATCTGAATTTTATAACAAAAAATTTTAAACTTACATATCAAAATAAAACAGTTAGATATGATCTATATTATTTTCTCTACATGTACATAAAAAAATTATTACATTCTCATTTTGTTTTTATAAAAATAAATAAGTTGAAAAATCAACGTTCATAATTTATCAATATCAATGTATTTTTATAAGCTCTTGATACCGATCAAAACAAAGTTGAAATGCCGTAATCTTTTTTATGTACATAGACAAAATAATAAAAATAAAATCCAACGGCTTATTTTAATATTTGAGTTTTAAAATTTAAATTAGTAACGTTTTAAAAATGAAGGTATAATGAAGGCACACAAAATAGAGGCATTTGAACCCTCATATAACTATAATAGTAACCTAAGTAATATTTAAATTATTAATAGTACAAATAAAAAACGTAAACCCAAAATAGTAATTATATAATAATACATTATTATATCTTTTTTTTTTTTGAAAAATTCCATAGCAGAGGCTGCCAGGATGTACATTCTTAAATCTTAGATAAAACATTTATTAGTATTTAGTTATTAATGGATTTTTTTTAATATATGTAGCAGAAATTTTAACAAAAATAATATTTAAATTATCAATAGTATAAATAAGAATACTCTAAACGAAAAAACAATTATCATCTATATTAAACAATACTAATTTGTAATATTTATAATTGGGTAAGGCTACAGTACTATGCATAGCGCATATTGGCTCATACTATGAATTGATATTTTTATTTTCAAACTCTAAATAATTGATCTGAATCGTTTAACATATGAATATACTTGCAGATACATTTAATATAATTTTTTACTATTTTTTTAAATAGGTTTGAATGTAGTGATTTTCAACTTATCTAAAAATATAGTAAAAGCAATTGGTCTTCAAATACACTTTTAATGGATATCACATTGAACAATTCATATCAACTGTTTGCAGGGGCGGATCTAGGATTTTCGTCAGGGGGGGCAAAAAAATATCGAATCGGGTTTAAGTATCTAATCAGGTTTAAATCCATTAACCAATTGGGTACTCGACAAAAAATAATGCTTTAACTTATACTTTCCAATGCTTTGACTTGTAATTTCTGATGCTTTGACTTATAATTCTAATTACCAATCAAAATTCAATAGATTTATTTCAATTTTAACCCTAAATTTAACTTGAATTACAAATTAAACGTCCAGAGGGGGGCAAAAAAAATTTCAGGGAGGAGCAAAGTCGATCGGAACAGATAAATTTTCACTAAAACTCAAAATCCAGGGGGGGGGGAGGGGGGCAGCTGCCCCTCCTGAAATACACTGAATCCGCCTCTGACTGTTTGAACTTTAAAAACGAAGATATTGATTCATAGTGTAGATCAATCTGCACTATGCATAGTACTATAGTCTCACTCTTTATAATTTTTAATATATTTTACACGGAAATTGAACAATTTGGCAACATCTGTTAGAATCTTTGTTCTCAGTGGTGCAGTTCCAATGTTACATCTATATTTGGTCAAGAATTGGTTTTCTAAAATTTCTAAAAAAAATCTACGGTCCGCATCATGCAGCCCTTTTCTCATCTGAATCCTTTCATATGATTATATTTAAAATTAATACTTATGGAGAATGAATTGACTTATATATTTTAACAATTAAAAAAAAATTACGGTCCAGATAATTAACTGAAAGTTTTGGCTGTATGTGGTTTTCTATCAGCTACAGATTGCATTCTGATTTCATTCTGCAACAGTTAGCAATAATGCAATATAATGCACGCTTTGACGCTTATTGGAAAATTTACAAGTTTCACATGTAAATGAATGAATGTAAATAAATTAAGCTTAATGGTTCGAATTTATCATTTAAAATTAATTTAATAAATTCACTAAACTTTGAAGTTAAGCTAATTAAAAAAACTGAATGAGCTTACCACCTCCACGTTTTAATATAATTTTTTTTTTAATCTTTCGTCAAGTCAAGCGAACAGACTACAGAGCTAAGAGAAGCGAACACAGAATAATTTGATACACCACAATTTGTGCTCAACTGACACGCTCCTCAACGAGAACAGAGTAGGCCTAATGCGCATCGGACTTATTTTTAGGTTCAACGAGCATGATGACCGTCCGATCTAATTTAAGATTTATGCGCACGAAAATTGAAACAGACACGCACGAATTTAAAGCGTTCTGCACGAATCTTAAAACAAATCAACGGTGATTAAATCCATCGGACCTACTCTCAAGTGCTCCTGAACCCAACCGCCTCTATAAAGTGTTTCCCTAGCTTTTAGTCTAACCAGAACCAGTCCAGATTCCAAAAGACCTCAAACCTCGCTTTCTATTCATTCACACGCGGCCTAAAAGCCTACCCAATCACGGGACGCCTAATCCTTTTTATTACTATTTTTGTGTTCCTAAAAAAATCTAATAGATCGCCTAATTCTAAATCTGCGATTTCTTTTCTTGCCTCAGATCCCTGCCTGCTTATTTTTTATTTACATGACGAGCTTTTTCAGTTTCATCTCTGATCTCTCTCTGTTCCATTTCGCCGTGTGCCTCTTTTTTTTCTCTTAGAGCACGCGCTGTTAGAGACTTAGGTCCCAAGTCCCCTTTCTCGTGCCTCCACAGGAAACAACTAATAATCTAATCTAATCTACACTATACTTTACTTCTCCTACCTCAGATCCCTCTTTCCTTTCTCTAAAGTAAACCCTATCCCACCTTAATCAATCCATCATATGCTGCAATTTCCCGCTTGAAGCACCCCTACTGCCTACTAACATCAAATTAATCCATTAATTAATTAAATCATTCACCAAATCAGAGAAGAAGAAGAAGAAGAAGAAGAAGAAGAGAAAATTTGGATATGTGGTCGGAAGAAGAAAGAGCCATGGCGGTGCGGGTGCTAGGTCGTCAAGCATTCGACTACCTGGCAACGAACCGCGTTTCATCAGACGGGCTAGTGGCCGTGGGCCACGACCCAGGCCTGAGTGACCGGCTCCGCGACCTGGTTGAAGGGCCCGGGTCCACCTGGACCTACGCCATCTTCTGGCAGCTAACCTCCTCCGCATCTGGGGAGGCGGTGCTCGGCTGGGGGGACGGCTACTGCCCTGACGATGGGCCCCACTGCGTGTCTGACGATGAGTCCCACCAGCGCATGCGCATCAAGGTGCTTAAAAAGCTGCACATGCTTTACGGCGGCTCTCCAGATGAGGAAAACTCCGGCCTAGAAGGCCTCGACCGCATCAGTGGTGCCGAGATGTACTATCTCATCTCTATGTACTTTTATTTTCCCCGTGGAGCCGGTGGGCCCGGTCGCGTGCTCGCCTCTGGCAAGCATTTGTGGGTACCGGAGTCAGCTCTCCACTGGCCGAGCAATGCGCCTGAGTTTTGTGTGCGGGCATTCATAGCGAAATCGGCCGGTTTCAGAACGGTTGTGTTGGTGCCGCTTAAGAATGGTGTGCTGGAGTTGGGGTCAATGGAGGCTGTGCCGGAGGGGTTTGAGGCTCTGGAGAGAATCAAGACTGTTTTCTCTCATGGTGCCGAGATGGGAGCGGCTCAGGTCGGTATGGGAAGGAGGGATGAATTGGGTGGCTCAGGGGGACCCCACCAGATAGAATTTATCTCGGGTCGGGTT
The DNA here is from genome assembly GCA_025461045.1 of Carex parvula. Taxonomy (NCBI): domain Eukaryota; kingdom Viridiplantae; phylum Streptophyta; class Magnoliopsida; order Poales; family Cyperaceae; genus Carex; species Carex parvula. The sequence continues at coordinate 40,301 of JAJGRW010000975.1, read as the reverse complement.
GAGGACTATTCGCCTAGGATTTTTGGAAAGAATTTCAGTGTCATGTCCGCTCGGTCTCAGACCGTGTCAGGTTCTAATAACCTGGCTGCATCGTTGGGTTCGAACCGGCCAATTGGCTTCCAGACCAGTGTCGGTGTGGTGAACAATTGGGGCTCGGTTGCCAGGACAGATGTGAAATTTGGTAATGGAGTTGTGGGGATTGCTGCCCATGATTGGGATCAACAACCCAAAATACCATTTACAATCTCCTCAAGTATTGTAAGGGAAGAACCAGGTAGGGTTAACCATTTCACCTCCCCAAAACCACCACATCCACAGCCCCAGCAACAACCTCAAACCAAACCACAATTGAAAGCACTGCCGAAACCTGTGCATTCCCCGAAACCTGTACCACAAAACATTAATTTTAGCAGCGGGGCAACATCTGGTACCGATCATGTTGTCTCACGAATTCCTACCCTAGATCAAGATGTCTCTGACATAGAGGCACTCTGCACGGAAGACAGGCCAAGCGGCACATCCATGAATGAGGAGAGGAAACCACGGAAGAGGGGTCGCAAACCAGCCAATGGCAGAGAGGAGCCACTAAACCACGTAGAGGCTGAAAGAATGCGGCGAGAAAAACTGAACCAGCGGCTCTGTGCTCTTAGAGCAGTGGTACCGAATATATCCAAAATGCACAAGGCATCTCTCTTAGGCGATGCCATTGCGCACATTCAAGAATTACAAAAGCGGGTTAAGGAGATGGAGTCAGAGAGGGAGAAATGGCCTGAGCATGACCATGCAAGGAGGAAGGCGTTGACGCCACCTGAGATAGAGGTTGTAACAGCTCAGGATAAGGTGATAGTCAAGGTGAGTTCTCCTTTCGACACACACCCGCTTTCTAGAATTATCAATGCTTTCAAGGAATCAAATGTCAATGTGGTCAACTCGAATGTGTCAACTGGTAGCGGGTCGGTGACCCACACTTTTGTGGTGAAACCTCTTGGACAAGAACAGCTGACGAGAGATATGCTGATGGCCGCAATTTCCGGTGAAATGAGTGTTTCCCAGTAGGGTATTGAGGAGAAATATAGATGATCAATGATTTTTTATTATGTTGGACGTAGTAGTAGAATTAGGTGATATTTAGCGGAAATCCTTTGTTCGTTTTCTTTTTGAATTTTTCATGTTCATAGTTCTAGGATATCTTAGATGGATAGGTTTTGCTGTTGACGAAAGAAATCTATGTGCAAGTGCTCAGTTTTGGAGCGTTCTCACTATGTACCAGTAATCCCACTATTAACAACTTGGAAGGAAATCAATTCAATTTCTGGTTCTTTCTTCATTAACTGATCAGTTGCATCAATTGTAACCCTTTTTTTTATTATGATTGTTGTTATTTACTATCGGAGTTTATGATATATTCTTTTTTTCTTCACATATTGGAAACTTCCTTTGATGTCCAGAGGTAAAAGAGCTAGCAGTTAATCTTCAGTTTCTTTTCATTCTTGACATGACATTAAAAACAAAAAAGCATTTTATTCTTGTCAAAAGTTGCAGCCTAATGTGATTTCAACACATTGAACCATAATTATGCGGCATCTTGTTGGCTTATGTTCTTTTCCTGGTAGATCCATTCATTGTAAAATGCTTTCAGATATTTATAAACTTAGTAAAAGCAACAAAACAGATACATCAAATTCTCAGGCCTCTAATTCAAGGTAAGAAAACCAACAATGCCGGTACTCAAGACTTTTACCAGTAAGAATGTACTTGATTTGGGGAAAAGGAATCTAAACTTAGCCTAAATTAGTATTCATTTAACTCGACAAGGCACCCTCCCAAATTAACACTGGAAGAAAAAAAAAATAGACCTTTGCTTAATTTAGTACATCATTTCAGTTTTACAATAGATTCTGTCAAATTGCACTTCCAAAGTTATAAAAGATAAAAATAACAAATGGTAAGAGTTCAGTCCTATTGAATTTTAGATTCCAACTGTACAGTTGTTCTGAGCTTCTTGTTTCAAATCAAACGGTTTGTATCGAATATGATCATTAACTTTGAATCAGACAATTTTATTTAACAATCTGTGCAGCTCTTTCTCATCCTTAAATACAATTGAAACCATCAATTCTGAAAATGAGCAGTGCAGTACTCTTTTTTTCTTTCTTTTCTCATCTATTTGTTGGGTTTTCTTGCACAATAAGTCATTTCTTTTTGACAAATAAAATGTTTCCAGTGGAACAACAGAGTGTGACATCCATGTAACTTCCCAGTCCAAGTAGACTTTGAAGAAGGGTCACACACTTTTTATGGTACTTGTGGTGACGTGTTGATGCAGAAAACTACACTCAATTTGACAACTAGGGGTTAGGTACAGCAATTCCAGTTTTAGCCCCTTTTTTAAAATATCCAGTTGTAAATTGTAAACTATTTCTTTTTGGAATTAGACCAACTGTAAAGGTGAGATCTTATACTAATACCAGGGTAAAGATTTGGAATAATGGCTGGAGTAAAGTTTACCAGTACTATTTGACTATTGATTCTTACCTATCCTTTTGGAGCAGGAATAATCAAAGAACTTTGGAATAAATAAATGCAGAGCAAGAGCTGATGAATGATGGTTACATAGAACATGTATATGGTATAAAGGCAGCATCAGATACCTAGTAAGCTTTGTTGTACTTATACCATGTAAATGCTAGTTTTCATTTCAGTTCATAATTTAGCTTTTAGGAAAAGCTGATTTAAATCATTCGCTCTTTACACTTTAATAGTGACATAAAAGGAACTAACTATATTCATTACTTGATGATCTTTTTGTTCTGATGCATCTTCATCTAATATTTTATATAGAACGGGCCTTGTGTATTTTTATAATATTGTATAATCATGTAGGGGTTGTTTTTCAATGAGACATAAAAGAGATGGAGGTTTGCCTTGGTACATTAAAAAAAAGTGCTGATAACAATTGAAAGCTGGGATTGAGGAGAGATGATAGAATGTAAGAGCATCTGCATCTCTGAAACTCTTAGAGTTTTTAAATAATTGTTAAGTGTTTTTAAGAAATTATAGATTCTAGAGTTTCTAAAATGTTCACATTCTTAAAATTGATTTTAGAGTTTCTAATAAGTCACACCATTAGTAAATTAAAATTGATAAAATTCATATCAGCAGTAAATTAAACTAATTTTAACGAATACAGGCCAATCGTTATGACACGTCAGAGTTTATAAACGATTTCTTAATAGGAAATTATTGAGCAAAGTTGCTAAATAAGAAATCCATCTACATCCCTGAAATTGATTTAGCAACTGCCACGTCAGATTAGAAACTAATAGTTTCAGAGATGCAGATGTTCTAAATTTTCACAGATACACAATGTTATTTGTTTAGTTTATCATTATACGTGGTTTATCTAATATCAAATACTCGTTAATCAAGTTCCAAGATGGTCACTAGTTGATACCTGATATAATATTATTTGCCGTAGTGACAAGTTTTGCATTTGATATCCTTAACAATATTGTCCAATCTGACAAATCTAAAACTATAAATATATTCTTCGTCATTGAAATAGAACGGATAATTTATAATTTATAATTGTTGAATTTTAGTATACCTATTTTTGGATGACTAGAACATTTTTAATGGCATATAATACAAGCTAAAAAAAAAATTTCTTTTTGTTGATATTGTTTTTCGGTTGCTTTACAGTTTGCATCCTTATATATTCAAATTTTAAATCCGTTTGCAATTAACGGCTGAGATTAATTTAGAATGTCCGAAATTTAGATGGGTAGGATTGGGATATGAAGTGACATGTATACCTAACCAACCTTTGTCATTCCATTTAATGGCCCATATAATTTTTTAATTGTTGGCTGGTATTTTTCATTGGCAACCACATGTATCTAGTTAGGCTCCATCATTATATACAAATATATATAATATCAGTAAGATAGTGCTTAGTCTCGTGTTTAGTAGACTTGAAATAATAATTAAATGAGAGACAAGTACTTGAAGTCTTCATCTTGAGTCTTTTTATTTGACTCTAAAAAAGAATTTCTCTGAGGAATCTAAATCTTTTGAAGATCACTGACCTCTGTCCTTTCAGCTGAATTACAATAAAAAATTTGAAAAACAAAATGGAGAGAGAGGTTGGCTAAGAACAAAATGGTAGTTCCTAAATTTTTGTGCTACCAATTCGTTTTTGAAGTTTTAATGTTTAAATAGTCAATCTGAAGTGCTCAACGTGTTCTCCGTATTAATATGTGCTTGGAGACCAAATTTTACATTTTTTGAAAAAAAAATTTACTATTTTTTAAGAAATTTTTTTTAAATCAGTGTTTTGAATAATAAAAAATAAATAAAAAAATCTGAAAAATATGATTTTAAAAAATCCTTGCAAAATAGTAAAAAAATTTCTAAAAATATAAAATTTAGTGTCCAAGCACATTTTAATATGGAGAACATGTTGAGCACTTCATATTTGATCTTTGAAAATTGCAAAAGCGAATTAATAACACCAAGATTTAGAAACTACCATTTTGATCTTAGTCAACCCCCCTCTCTCTCTCTCTCTCTCTCTCTCTATATATATATATATATATATATAGGTTGGCTAATATCAAAATGTTTGTTCCTATACCGTGGAACAAACGCTTCGGTTTTTACATTTTCAAAGTCCAAACGGTCGATCCAAACCGTTCAACATTCAATCTATAATAAAATGTGCTTGGAGACTAAATTTTACATTTTTTGAAATTTTTTTTACTATTTATTAAGCCAGTTTTAAAGTCATGGTTTTCAATGATCCAGAAATTTTTCATTATTCATTAAAATCAGTGATTTTAAAACTGGCTTAATAAATAGTAAAATAAATTCAAAAAATATAAAATTTGGTCTCCAAGCACATTTAATATAGAGATCGCATCTAACGGTTTGGATCGACCGTTTGGACTTTGAAAGTCGAAAAACCAATTGGTTGCACCACGACTCTGGAACAAACATTTTGATATTAGCCAACCTTTATATAGATATATGAGTGAGGCTACGGTACTATGCATAGCACGATTTGGTCCGTGCTATGGCTCAATATTTGAGTTTTCAAAATCCTAATGGTCGATCCGAACCGTTCAACATGATTATAACATGAATATGTACTTGCAAATCAAATTTTACATTTTTTTGAATTTGTTTACTATTTTTTTAGATAGGTAGAAAATCACTATTTTTGGATGGTCCAGAATTTTCAGATCAAGTGATTTTCTACCTATCTAAAAAAATAGTAAACAAATTCAAAAAAATATAAAATTTGGTTTGCAAGTACATATTCATTTTATAATCATGTTAAACGGTTTGGATCGACCGTTAGAATTTTGAAAACTCAAATATTAAGCCGTAGCACGGACCAATCCGTACTATGCATAGCACTGTAGCCTCACTATATATATATATATATATATATATATTAACAACCAATTGTTGGATATATTTCTACAAAAGTAGCCTATTTGTTATTCTAGACCTCTTTACGTGTCAGGAACAAAAAATAATATAAAATGATAGTTACATTTAGTTTTTTTTATTTTATTTTACAAATAATTAGAATTTATTATGATACTATTTTATCTTACTTGACTGTAGATATTTGAATAAATCTATAAATTACAATTGATATGTTTTTCTTCCCTACAATCGACTGCCATAAGGAATAACTTTCTAATGTTTTTACAAAAAAATTCGAAGTTTAATGTGTTTTTTTCCTTCAAAAAAGGAGAACATAGTTCGCTGGTTTCATTATTTTCAAGTTCAATGTTGAATATATATACTCTATGAACACTCATCTAATTTTAAAATTTTGAGGGTCAAACTCTTGTTTTTTTTTTGTTCAAAATTATATAGCATGGAAAGTGAAACGCCAACACAGGAAAAGAGGTTTATTATGCCAAAATGGAATTCAGATCCAATGCAATATCTGATCGTGTAGAATGAGATCTCAGTCGTCTGTTTAATTTAGCACAAATCTCAAAAAGAAATTCCAAATTGATTTTGATTTGATTAAGAGTATATATTAATCATATCCCTTTGTACATGAATACTCACTACGCCAAATAGACACCGAATTAATTTTGATTTAATTGTCAGATACTTTTGATAATAAAGAAAAATAATTCGGTGCTATAAATATATATATTTAAGCAGCTAGCCACAAATAAGCATGCATTTCATATGATGGTTTCTAAGTTTGGCATAACAATAATTATAGTACTTTAGTTTACCAAATGGAGATTTTAAGAACGTGAAACTTATGGCCGAAATGTTTTTATCTACTGCCCATAAAATACAAATTAAATCAACACCACTCAAACTTATTTTTTTTCATTCATGCCACTCACACGGCCTCAGTCCGTGCACCAGTGGTGCGCGGACTGGGGAGGCGCACCTTCTGGTCTGCTGTTTAAAATGAAAAATTGAAGATCTTTTCATTCGGCAGGAAGGCAAAGAGCAAAAAGCAACTTGTGAGTTTTTTTCACTTTAGTCCTATTTTTTAAAATTATTAGTATTTTTAATTTACTGAAAATTTATTAATTGTTAGGTTTTTCAACCAACTATGATTGGAATTGCTTGTTATTTTGGTGGTGACGTATTACAATGGCCAAATGGTGCTTATTACAGTACCCAACCCCAGAAAATGTTCAATATCGGCTCAGGTTTAGATTTCAGATGTATAACTAGAGAAGTGTACGAGCAACTTGATATTGACCTGAATTATTATGAACTAGTAATGTCCGCAAGGATCAATATTGGCCAAGGCAACCAAACATGGTTTCAACAGCTCCTGATACAAGACGATAACAGTTGGGGATTGTATACCCAAATGACCATGAATATGACCTCTAGTTTCAAGTTTCTAGAGTTATATGTGGTTGCCAACCCCAGACAGAACCCCAGACAAAACACCAGACCTTTGTTGCAGTTGACCCAGGGTCGGGTCATTGAGCATTCTGTGACGGGTCCTACTCGGGCCCTAACTTTAGCGGATACTAGTTGGTCCCCATCCGTAGGGGGTGGTCTTAGTCTAGGCCGATCTCAGGTTCCATCCTCCAGCTCTAGCCAGATCCAATCTGACCGGGACTAATCTGAAACCCCAGAACCACTTTATTATGCTGACAATACAGACAAGGATCCCGAAGAATGAGAGGCAGAGAAAAATTGGTATGCTGGTGACGACGGTGGGGGGGCACTTGATCATAGTGATGAGGATTCTGGTCGTCCTGTGCTTGGTAGGCGGAAGTGGCCGATGTCGGGTCATGGAGAAAGACACCCATTCGAGCAATTTCATGACACATCGGGGTTTGAAAAGGCTAACAGCTCCTTTTTTGCGGGTTTTGAGTGTTTGTTAATTTATATTTTACTATTTTAATTTACTTCTAAAATTTATAAATTTAAATTTTCTTAAAATTTTAAATTAGGTTGGAGAAATACATGAATTGTCTGAGGGGATAACGTATGACAACAAGGATTAAATGAAAGATACAATTCAGCACTGGCACATAAAGGAAAATATCGAGATTAAACAGACACACAGTGACACCATAAGGATGAGGTATAAGTGCAAGAGTGACCAGTGTAAGTGGGTGTTGGTTGCGAGGGCTACATGCTTTGGAAATTCTTAGGCTATCACGAAGACTAATTCAAAGCACACATGTCACGCTAAGGCATCCAGGTTAGATCATGCGCAGTTGACGTCCGCTATGGTTGCCAACTGCATAAAAATGTCTTTGAAAAAAAAATTCTGATATTAGTATCAGAGCTATCAGGGACCTGGTTGCTGAAAGGTACGAGGACATAGTCCCAAAGTACAACAAACTGTGGCGTGGTAGAGAGTTAGCGATTGCCCGGGCATTTGGTAGTTGGGAGGGTCTTACGCGTTGATTGTCTCTTTATTTCAGGCAATCAAAAGGGAAAATCCGAGAACCCAATATAAAATTGTTTCAAAGCCAACCGGTAAGTCAGGGTACCGGCATTTCATGAGGTTGGCATGGGCATGGAGACCATGTATAGAAGCAGTAGGTCACTTCAGACCCGTCATCAGCATCGATGCTTGTTTCTTGTCAGGTAGATACAAGGTAAGTTGTTGATTGTAACCGAATATGATGCGGAGAACCAATTAATCCCGCTAGCATTTGAATTAGTAGAGAGAGCGAGAATTTTGAGAATTGGGGGTGGTTCATGAAGTGGGTGTGGTAGTTTGTAATTGGTCCAAATAAAATGTGTGTGGTATTTGACCAGCACAAGAGCATAAAAAAAATGTTCATACAAGATGATCTGGTATGGTCCGAGGAGAACGGGGAGTGTGCTCACCGGTATTGCTCTCAATATGTGTTTGATAATTTTGAAAAACACATTCAAGATAAAGTTGTTTCTAAATTTTTCAAGATCATGGTTAAAAAGAAAAAAACAAGAAGATTTCAAGAAGGTCTTGATGCAATCGGAAGGCGAAATCCTGATTGGTTGACATACTTGGATACATGTGACAAGTATAATGAAAATGACGAGGGAGAACCGGCTAAGCCATGGAAGGTGTATCAAGCTATGAACAACGGGGCTAGTTGGGCCATAATGACTAGCAATTGTTCTGAATCGCTCAACAATGTCTTCAAAATTTCTCGCATGTTTGTAATTTATAATTCTCATAGGTTATATTTATTGAAATATTTAGGTTCTCTTTATTTAATTGTAAATTTTAATTCTCGTAGATTACTAGTTGCTGTAATTATTGAAGAGACGTTCTACAAGTGTGTCACCTGGTTCGTTGAAAGAAGAGAAGAGACCATGCAATGTCAATTAGAGGGTTAGCTTTTTTCCACTCGTGTGCATGCAAAGCTGACGAAACACATCGAGAAAACTAAGAAATGAGCGCGCTTGCACTCAACAAAGCTGGAGAATTTATGGTGACCTCACATGGTGAGATAATCCCATTTGACATAGAGAGAGACAAATGGGTGTACACGTCTCAGGACTGCAGGTACAAGGTCATTGTGAAGAACGACATGAGGTGGAATGCGCTTGCCAAAAGCCTCAGCTCACCGGAATACCATGTGTTCATGTGATGGCAGTGTGTCGTCTAAGATACAAGTATCTACTAATAATTTCGTAATCAAGACTATAATTGAGGATGATGTTACTTACAAATGTATGAAAAAAATAGAAACTTCGATCCAAATGTCTTTGTAAATTACTACTACAATATTCAAACACTCGTCGACACATGGAGTGGTGAATTCCACGTGTATGACAATCAAAGTGATTGCGCATGAAGGAGTGATCTTAGTTCCAGAGCATCGGTTAGTGAAGTTTGGTAGGAGACGACACAACCGGATCCAAATGTGGATGGACATACTAGAAGGAAGACAAAAGGGTCACCAGACCAATAGAGCAACCCTCGAAAAGAATGCGAGAAAGAGAAGAGATGCTAGAAACCGTACTCAATAATGTAATTTTTTTAAATTACATATCACAAAATTAACAATTGTTGTAACAATGTTGTAATTAACAATAGATATTTTTTTTCTTACAGTTTCATTGTTCAAGAGGTGGTTATGTTGTGCTTAGATGGAAACAATATTTCAATTTGTTTTTTAGATTGAATGTGTGTTATGTTGTAATAGACTTTATGTTGTGTTGTTGAATTTATTAATTATATTGTAAGTAGACTTTATATTGTGTTGTAGTTATAACTTTTTATTTTTGTTGAAACTAGCTGATTTTTAGTTTTTCTAACTTTTAAGGAACATAAAATTATAAAACAAATAAACGGAACAAAACCAGAACAGAATTCATAAATTGAATTCCAAAACAGAAACAAAAAAAAACATCTTAGTGCGCCTCCCAGTCCGCGCACCAGGGGTGTGCTGTCCAGTCTGCGCACCAACCCAATTTGGTGCGCGGACTGAGGCTGCGTGGGTGGTAGGAATGAAAAAAAAATGAGTTTAGGTGGTGTTGATTTAATTTGTATTTTATGGAGTGGTAGATAAAAAATTTCGGAACTTATGGTAAATATATATTTTATCCGCATCAGAAAATTATTGTTTCATGTCCCTATCTTTGCCACTTGTGGCATGTATATTTTTGGTAGCTCTTAAAAAAATTCTTTTGTGCATTAGAAATCATGTCTGTTGTTGCTCTGTGAAAGATAGTGACAGCCTAATTAACCAAGCATGCTGTCAACTGCTAATTTAACTAGTACACATCTCCTTCCATTATTTCCAGTAATACCAGAAAAATGGATGTCTTGTGTCTTGTCCAAATCAAAAGTCTTGCTACAGTAGCCTTGCATGTGATATATATCATGTCAATTCAATTCAAATTAGTTAGATTAGATATAAGAGATCTAGATCTTTAATTTGTACATGTAATGGGGTGGTTGGTCGTACACGCATGCATCTAATATATATATATATATGTGACAATGTTGAATTCTTGTTATTTATTTGGAATATTCATATGAAAAATTCTAATGCTGTCAAGTGTCGACATCTATTATATATATAATTGTGCCAAGTACTTTTTTTCAACTAAATTTGAATATTGGCACTTAGAGACGACAAATTGAGTTTTTTTAATTATACTTGTATTTATTTTAATTAGTAGTTAATTAGTGCATGTGACCCAAAAGCATATACAATTAACTGGTGTTTTAATTTGTTTGTAACAGACCCATAAATTATTAATTAAACATTGCTCAGAAACGTGAATCTCGTGGAAACGCATCTTGATTTATGTTTAGATTCTAATAATCTTGCTAGGTAGCTTTCAAAATTATTTTTTCAACTTGTTGGTTGTTTATCTATTTAATTAGGGTTTTGTTGGATAAAATACATATGATTTGTATCAAAGGAGAGCGAAGCAAGTAAAAGACTAGAGTCCTATAAATATTCAGGAGGGCTTATTTTAAAAATATTTATTTTGATAATTTGATAATTGTTTTCAAAATAAAATTCACATTTAAATCCAACACTATGGACATAATTTATATTATACACATATCAAAGTATAAAATATGATGAAATTTTGTATGTTTAACCGTACATCAAATGACTTCAAATTTTAACGGTTTAAAATTAATGGTTATTAATGCATCATTAAATAATATTAAATTACAAGAAACTTGATTGTTAGACTATCTATCTATGTGTCGAATAGCATAACTACAAAGTTACTTTTTAAATTACAATTTTATTTGAACTTAAAAAAGAAAATATTTTGAATATTGTTAAAATAACCACTATTAAGTGATCTCAGTCTTATATATCAGATAATAGATGAAAAGAGAGTAATAGCATATATCTGATATATATAATTAGATACAAGGGGTACGTTTGGATGAGAGTTAGAATAGCTAGAACAACGAAATTTTAGAATAGTAAATGAGAATAGAGAAAAAATAGTGATTTTCATATTAGTGTGAAAATGGTGCTATTCGGATTAGTAAAAATGTTGTTTGGATTGTATATGTGGAATAGTGAATAGCTGTAACCAATAAAGAATAGTGTTAATTAAAAAGAAAGATAGACAAGTGGGATCTCAAATGAATTGTCACGACGTGGAGATAGCGGAAAGTGGTATCAAATTTGTCATTTCGGGATTGTGTTGGCGGAAATCTAAAAAGAAAATATTTTTTTCTCTCATTTCACATTTCTGAATAGTAGTCATTCCAACATTTACAAGGAATAGAAATAGCAGTTATTCTAACTATTCTGAATAGTAAAAATATTATTTGGATGCACATTGCTATTTCGAATAGTTTCTATTCTAAAATAGCCTCTATTTTTGCTATTTTTGCGTCATTCAAACATAGCTAAGGTGTATACTATAGTATAGTTGATTTTACCTTAAAATATATATAAAACACTTTATAGGGATCTGTGAATTTGTACATCAAACGAGGGGACTCTTCTGCCGTGCGGTGTTCATCTGTTCTCTCCATTCTACCCCTGTTTGAGTTTCTCAATTTCTGAAAATAAGAGCAATCACAATCCCAATGTTATAAGCATGTGTCCTTGAGATGAAAGCACAATTTAATTTATTTCAAGTACATAACTTGGCTCTTGGCTCTTGGCTGTGGCCTGTGGGGTATTTCATATCAGATGCCATTAATTTGACAAACTCAAAAATTGGGTTACATTAGGGGATCCGGACTCATTAATTTGACAGTTCATAAATGAGAAAGAATCTGATAGGGCCATGAATTTGGTGCAGCCTGGGCTAATCGTTCATGTTTTTGGCATAATAAAGTGCACTGCTATATTGCTGGGCACGCACAAAACGTGGATGCGCTGTCCTTACAATTTTCTAAAATTCAACCTTGCATTTTTATATTTATTTTTTGTTGAGAGAAGAGAGAGACTAGTCACTAGTGGAAGCGCTGATGCGCATATCTCATGCATGCTCAGCTGACGAAGGTGAAAACAACAGAGAGCAAAAGGGGAATCAAACTTATCAAAGTGCTTTCTGTTTCTTTGCATTATAATATGGTTCAACAAATGAACAGGGAATAATTGGATGCGTGTCTCTCTAAACAAGTTCTAGCTAATTAAAAGCATCAAGGTTTCAACATTTAATCATTGAAAAGATATAATCAATCATCAGACTTTGCACCAGTTCTGGATTTTGACAAGAGATCATAAACCCGCAATGTGATCAAATCGGACGAATAGAAATACATTGAGATCCGTGCTACTTATATACGGAACTTGTAAAGCATCCTCTTATAAATCAGACGGCTAAATGTTACTCATTAGATGTGCTCCCAAAAATCAGACGGCCATGATGGAGGCAAAATTTGGAGTTCTCTGATGCTCTTTTAAGTAGATTTTTATTTGTTGTTTTAAATGCAGATTTTCAGATTTCATTGATCAGTATGACAGTATGGTATTGTTCAAATTACTAGTGAGGTAAAGGTAATTGAGCCTCAGACAATAAATCAAGATATTTAAATTTTGCAGTTGATAATAGGATAGTATTTTTAACATGAAGGTATAAACAATAGAATAGGTTTTCCACAGATGTAAACTATCAACCTCTGCCTAACATATCAAATGGCAGTGTATTGTGTATTGTATACAAAAGGAAATTTGTTGGTCTTTGCTATCTTCACGTTGAAATAAAAATTTCAGTTGGTGCAAAAAGAGGCCCAGGTACCAAGGCCCACCCCAAAGCAAATAATAACAGATCATAAAAATTTGAAAAATTGAAATTTAATGTCCTAAATCTGACTGTAGCTCAGTCGCTCAGAGCAAATGAAACCACAACTCAATTTACCAGAATTCAAATCCCGAATAAACCAGCAAAACCAAACCCTCATAAACAAAAGCTAGAACGTAACTAATGACAATATGAAATAACTTCAACATCAACTGAATCCAACTGATCCAATCCAAGGCCACTTTGACACAATGACCTCAACTCTTTGACTTGATATAGAACCAGAGTTAGCGCAACACAAATACAGCCCAACTCAAGGTTTTGCAGATCTAATATCACAGTTAGTTAAACTACATAGCAGGTTGCATTGAAAAATGGTCATATAATTACAAGCATTTTAGATTAAGCAATAGATTCAACCAGACTGAAACCAACGAGATATCATATAAATCAGAACAGCAGTACGAGTATTCTAAAAACAGCCGAAACTGCACACAGCATGACACTTGCATAATAAAGCCAATCCAGATTTGCACTCTAAGCAAAATTGTGTATTTCAAAGACGATCACAGAGGAAACGATAGTAAAACATGGATCATCAAAGCGAATAACACGATGAAGTAACGAGTCATGAGCTGCTCTGCCATAAAATTTGTTTAGTTTACAAGTGAGTACCCATAAGTGTAAAGCAAACTACACCAAAAGATGATTCATGATCATGACTACGAGCTATAATCTAAGTCTTTGCACAGACCAAGGTGCAATTTACATTAACTGATTACAAAATGTTAGGAAGGGCTTGATGTAAAAAGAGGTTTTGTGGTGGTGGATGTTCGAATCAATCAATTGAGCCTCCAAGTTGTTTAATGGCATCTTCAATGCGCGGCACTGCATTTCGAAACGCCTCCCATTGTTCCACAGTCAGGCTTACCCCTGTTTGTTTCAAAAGACAATAGGCAGAGCCTATTAGTTTAAACTATGAAGTATATTGATGGAATTGGCAAGCCTTGTATCTACACCATGAACATGATTCAGTGCAACTTGGTAGCGCAGTAATTTGTTTCTTCAGTTATCCACTTATTGCTGTTCCTTTTGCTTTTTAATTAAAATCTGATCCCAATGATCCTTGGTACCAAATATTGCCTACTTCAAAACCAGCCTTTAAGTGACAAATAAAAACCATTATATGTACTCTCTATGACCTTAATTAAGTGCTTTGAATTATCTACCAGATTTCAGCCTCTTTCTGTAGGACCTCAACTAATTAGAAGATTTGATTTTGACATATTTTGGTCCATTGATTTCTTATAGCTAATAATGAATACAGAAAGGGGACCAAAATAGATACTATTTGTGCTCATTTAATTTCCCACTGGTGCAAGTTATAAAACTGGACCAAATTGGACACCATCCATAGCAAAAGTTCCCTTCTTATTTTTATAATTAAACTGAATAATTCCATCATACATTATCTTAGAATTAAATAATTCCAACACCAAGCATGTCCAATGATAGGAAGGTAGACTTATCTAAAGAGCCAGGAAACACACACTTAAACACTAAATATGCACATTTATCACTATTCTAGCAATCAAGGAAGAAGAGGCAACTTTTCAAGAATGCTAATTTGATGCGCCAGTTCACAACCGCATTACCTCTGGATTAAAAATAACATGCTCAACCCCTTGATGCAGATTTTACGACTGAATAAATTATAAATTCAATTAAGAAATACCTTTAGAGGAAGGAAGCTGCTTGCCATCCTTTTCATAGAACTCACGAATAGAAACAAGTGTCTTCCCCCTAAACTCCTGTATTGTAACCCTCCTTTTACTAGATAGCTACATCCATAAAAAAATAACTAAATCAAATGAATAAATCATCATGTTGTAATTTATTTTCTTCCTTTCTAAAGCTTAAAATATAGTTCAAAAATAGAAATCTGACAAGAGAATGAAGTGCAACATACAGCACAAATGATTGGATCACCACTTTCATCACGCTCATACTCTCTCTTCCCTGAGCCCCGCTTGTCATCATCTTCTTCTTCCTCTTCCTCTTCCTCTTCCACTTCCACCTCCTCTCCCTCTCCATCCCCTTCATTCGCTTGGTTCGGCTTCTCCTCTTCCTCAACTTCCGCCTCCACCCCTCCCTCACCTCCGGCGTCGGTCGGCTGGGATGCAAGAAACGACTCGACCACTCTTCGTACGAACTTCTTGCGGTGCGATACGGACAGATCGAGCCCGAGCCGCTTGGATGCCTCGGCGCGCACCTTGGACTCCGTCATAGACTCCATGTTGGATACCTTGAGAATATCCAGCACCGTCTCCTCTATTCTCTTCTCCGTCTCGGCGCCATCGCTTGCCATTTTTCTCCTCTCTTTTCTCGCTCTTTCTAGTTTCTACTATTCAATTGCCGAATTAGGTCTCGTGTTTTCCTCCTCTTCGTACTGTCGATTAAGCCCAAAAAGTGAAGATAGGAAGAGAAATGTAAACCCCCTTGAATAGGCCAGGCCATGAATCGGTAACAGTATTTACTAAGAATAGAGCCTGGCCCATTGCGGAGGTAGTATATCAGTGAAGGGGCCTTTTTTAATTAATTTAATTTTTTTGGCGAAACACTCTAATTATGAACTTTCAATAAGTGCGGCAATTATATTTATTTATAAATAATATTCCCATAATTTTAATTTTAATTAATGAAAGTCGGCCTTAGTGATCCGACAGTGTCGAGTGAAAGGGCCATCGCTCAATGGATAGAAGCTACTCTAGAGATAACAGGGTGATTTTCCACAAGAGACCACATTGACGGGAATATCACCTGAGGTACCTCAAATTTTGAGTTTTGATCCTGACTGTCCGATCTGTTTCGAGTTACATAAGGGGATCCGGACTCAGTGTGAAGAAGACATCCGCTATTATAAAAGGCTGTAAAAACTTGCTGCATGTTGCATCTCCGAAATTTTCATAGTTACCAATTGATGCACAAATTAGCTATTCAAATTCTTCGTTTTGTACTGAAATTATTTTTCCGTTTTAACGAACTTGAATAATCGTTATATTAACTTTAGTGAATAAACATTTATTAATTTTCTTAAATTAATTTACTTAATGTTTGATATACTTGTAGAAATGACAAAATGTACTGGACAGTGTTGGGAGAATGAGGTAAAATAATAAGGTTGTACCACACAAATACTTCTAAGAATAATTTCTTCAAATATCTTGTGTGCATACACCAAATCACAAATAAATAGAAAAATAAAGGAATCTCACAAGATACCAAAACAGTAAGCAAATAAGTACAAGAAATAAGAGATGACACAAAATTTTACGTGGAAACTCTTTCGGAAGAAAACCACGGAAGCACACGGTACAAATCCACTAAATCAAAGAATCTTACAAGTACAAGAGATCATCAAACTCAATAGCACTCTCTCACACACTCTCTTATAATTTTCAAGAAAAAAAGAGCAAAACCCTAGAAGAACTTGACGAAGAGACAACAGACAACAGAGAGAGCATCTCAAAAGAAGCTCTGAATGAAGTTACGGCTTGGAGTTCTAATGAAAATCAAACACTATCGGTTTGATGTCTCTGCGGATGGGAAAAACTAAATTACCATACGTTTCTTCTTTCAGCCGATGTCAAAACAAATGGGCTGGGCCCATTAATAATTTACAAGGACGGTGTTATTTTGAGAGTAACAATTAAATTATTGTGCATATATAGACAAAAAAAAATTCTCTTTTCATACTCAATATTTTTTTATAGATTCTTTTAATTGTGGAAGGAACTTAATACAACATTGTATTCAATATGTAAAAAGAAACTATTAAATGGCTTGGTTTATTGTCTTTATTATTATTATTATTATGATAAGGTTGGCTAAGATCAAAATGGAAGTTCCTAAGTCTTGGTGCTACCAATTGGTTTTTGCAGTTTCAAAGTTCAAATAGTCGATCCGAAGTGCTCAACGTATTCTCCATATTAAAATGTGATTGGAGACCAAATTTTACATTTTTTGGAAATAAATTACTATTTTTTAAGAATTTTTTGAAAATCACTGTTTTGAATAATAATAAATAAATAAATAAAATCTCAAAAACAGTTATTTTTAAAAATCTATAAAAAAATAGTAAAGTTCAAAAAAATGTAACATTTGGTCCCCAAGCACATTTTAATATGGAGAACACGTTGAGCACTCCATATCGACTATTTGAAGTTTGACAACTGTAAAAACGAATTGGTAGCACCAAAACTCAGAAACTACCATTTTGATCTTAGCCGACCTATTATTATTATTATTATTATTATTATTATTTTTGTATGGTAACATTGTTATTTGAGAGTTAAATGCGAATTAAGAAAAAAAAATTATATCAAATTTAATAGTCATCAACTGCACATTTTTAAGGTTTACTTTTCATATTAAATTAGAAAAAGAATTTACAAAAAAAATACTTTATTTGATATGCCATACTTTACCTTCTTTTTTTAACAATACACTCAGGATATCAATAAAAAATATTTATGGTAGAAGATATCAATAAAATTAATTATGTCATATCAGACTTTGACATCTAAATTTCATAGATAAAATAACATTTTTTCACATAATTTTTTTTACTATCAACAATAAAATTCATCTAATTTAATTATTCTTTTTTTTTAGTAACATTAGAGATCAAGCTACTCAACTATTTAATATTCACAAATAATTCTCTCATTCAGATTTCGAACCTATTAAATATTCCATGCACAAAACATGAGTGCTAGTGGTGTATTCCTTCTTTAAAGTTACTTATTATTTTTTTTGTTCAATTCGTTTAATTTATGCAATGACCTGGCTTATTTAATTTCAACTCTCAAAATAGTAGTGTCACTATAAAAAGATTAAAATGAAAACAATAATTTAAGTCATTCTTGTCTTTCAATAATAATTAATAGTTTCCTTTTACATATATAATATAAGATTTTATTAATTTTCTACCATAATTAGAAGAATTATATAAAAGAGTAAATTAGACATAATAAGAAAAAGAAAAAGAAAAAGAAACGAAAAATACTCTCTACACTATAGATTATTGAATCCATATCCTCCCAGGTACCGTAAAAGGAAATCTTTTACAATTACTAAATCTCAGCCATTCAAACTAGCGAACCGTTGGGGTTAAATTAAATAAAATAACATGTGCTCCTCACGTGCAAAAGAGAATCACCCTCTCCATTCCTTCTCTCGACTCTGAATTCCAATCAGCGCCTTTCACTTTCCCGCCTAGTTCATTCTGGCGCGCTCCTTAATACTCTTGTCATTGTTCTCGAATGGCGCTTCAATCCCTCGAATTGCAAAGTGAATCACTTCCGAGAGCCCTCCCGCGAGAGTTTACAGCAATTCTGCACAACACCGAGCGAATTTCACTTTCCTGCTAATTTCATTCTACATCCAGTTTTTTTTTCTCCTCCGATAGAACCTCTCCATCAACCGCTGTCCTCAATCAATCTCCACTGTCACTTGAGTTCGTCCCCTAGACCAAGACAACCTTAACATCTCCACTGTACTCAACTAATCTCTTATCTGCTCTTAAGCATGGAAGCTAATAGTGGATCAGAGTGGATTCCTCGAGTAGGTATGGAATTTGAATCAACATAAGGATGGGAGTTTTGGAAAAAGTATGCAGAAAAAATAGGTCTCAACATTAGAAAGCACTATACCAATCGTAGTTGCTTAGATGGTCAAATTACTTCAAGGGCATTTGTTTGTTCGCATGAGGGTTTTCGCAAAAAGGATAAATGAGATGATGCAACGCTGCAACCTCGACAGGAGACACGTATTGGTTGTATGGTTCGATTGGTACTGAAAATAAATAGAAATTCCAACAAATATGAGGTTGGAGAGTTCATCAATGCACATAATCACATCCTTCAACTGCCACAAGCATGTTATCTATTGCCTTGCCTACGCAAAGTAAGTTTATGTCTAAAATTATGAGAATGGTAAATTGATTAATTATAAATGAAATTTGGACTCTAAAATTTGTAGGTAACTGAAGTTGCAGCTTGTGATAGTGATTTGGCTGACGATTTTGAAATTCGCCCAAAAGCAGTGTACGAGCTCATGGGTTGGCAAGTTGGTGGACATCAAAATCTCGGTCATACTCTTTTAGATCAGAATAATTACTTGCGAAATAAGAAAAAAAGAGCTCTAATTCATGGCGAAGCTGTTTGTATTCTGAGGTACTTTTGCCAACAAGCTTCAGATAATCTTTTTTTCCAACATGAGGAGCAAGTAGATGACCAACAAGAGATTAGTAATATTTTTTGGGCTGATGCACATATGGTTATTGATTATGGCCATTTTGGTGATGTAGTTATATTCGACACAACACATGGCACTAATAAGGAGCATAGACCCTTTGGTGTATTTCTGGGTTTAAATCATTTTAGGGAAACCGTGATTTTTGGAGCTGTGCTTTTATACGACCAAAACATTGAGTCTTTTGAATGGGTATTCAACACTTTTCTAAAAGCCCATAACAATAGAAAACCCAAAACTATTTTTACCGATCAAGATGCGGCAATGGGAATAGCCATAGCTAATGTAATGCCGGAAGTAACACATGGATTGTGTACTTGGCACATTTCTGAAAATGCTACAAAGCACTTAATGTGTTACGGCAAGGGTATTGTGGGAGAGTTTAAGGCTTGTCTATTTGTGATTGAAGAAGAAACTGAGTTTGAAAATGCTTTTATTGATCTCGAAAGGAATGTGGGAGGGACTTGGTTACCTTTTATATACAAGTCGAAGAAAAAATGGGCACGTTG
Organism: Carex parvula; assembly: GCA_025461045.1. NCBI lineage: Eukaryota > Viridiplantae > Streptophyta > Magnoliopsida > Poales > Cyperaceae > Carex > Carex parvula. Next base: position 20,280 of record JAJGRW010000975.1, on the reverse strand, counting down.
TTATACAAAGAATGTCTTTAGTTTGGGAATCCGAAGTACACAATTGAGTGAAAGTATGAACAATTGTTTAAAAGGTTATTTGAAGTCGGACTTGGGTATAGATCGATTTTTTAAGCAATTTGAGAGAGTGGTGGCTGACAAACGTGAAAAAGAAGTCGTATCAGAGTATGAATATAGAAAGAAAATACCAAGGATCAAGGTGAAAGTTCCCATTCTTCTCCAAGTAAGTGAGATTTATACACCAAAATTTTTGAAATATTTCAAACTAAGTATGAATTGGCTATGGCAGCTCAAGTTGAAAGTCCAGCGGCTGACGAGTATATTGTCACGATTTCCGATATGGTTAGTGTTGAAGAGTCTAGTAGGTATGGGAGAGTTTTTTGGAATCAAAATGTTTTTTGTAGTTGCAAAATGTTTGAGAGGTGGGGTGTGTTGTGTTGTCATGCACTAAAGGTTCTCGATACAATGAATATAAAATTACTGCCGGAAAAGTATGTGCTCAAGAGGTGGACCCATAAAGCAAGAGATGGCGTGATTTATGATAGAAATGGAATGACAGTTTTTAATCCTAAGTTAAATGTAACTAGAAGAAACCGAGAACATTGTCGCAGGTTTACCAAGATAGCCGCGAAAGCAGCTAGTTCGTAAGAATGCCAAGCTTTTGTAGATAATACTTTGGATAACCTCGAGATGCAAGTTGATAGAATGATGCTAACTGTTTCAAACACAAATGTTGGAAATTCTAATATCTCTACAAAATCAGACCACATGGATAACCTTCCTCAAAAAGCAGTACGTCTCAAAAGAAGAAATGGTAAAAAGGGAGGAAAGCGGCATGCAAGTTGGGTAGAGAATCTGCAAAAGAAAAAAACAGTAAATGATAAACAATCTAGGCTGGAAAATATGTCTGGTAGTGTCGTCATCAATGGTAAGTACTTTATTTAAGAACTACATTTTGAATTTATGATAATTTATGTCCTAACACAAAAAAAAAAACAATTTTGTTTAGACATCAAATTCCTACTGCAATTTTGCTGCAAAGTTGGATCACAAGGAACCATCTCATACTACTTTTACCAATCTTTTGATGGTAAGTGACACTTTATGACAGACCAACATTTAATCATACTTGTATTGTTGAATTTATATAAGAAACTAATGTATTTGTTGTTTTAGAATTCCCCAAAGTCAGCTCTTGACTTTACCTTCTAATATTCTTCAAGGTGCAGCTTTCAGTCAGGTAACAATTTTTTTTTTTATTTGTGAAGCTGCACATTATGGATTTTTTTTATCTCATCTCTATGTTTTTAATTTTTTGCAGAATTCATGTTTCAAGGAGAACAAAGATGGATGCTGAATTGTTAGAGCTAAATTTGGTGTAGAAACTTGATAGGTCTTTTGTGTATTTTGATAGATATTAGGCATAGAGCTCTCTTTTGTGTATTTTGATAGATAGAGACATAGAGCTCTTTTTTTTTTGTATACAACTTTAAAATACTATCTTTTGATATATGCTGGTATTCTGATATTTTGTGCACATATATACAATTTACTATTTGATTATGTTGTTTATGTTACTCTTAATGTATGAAGTAAGAAATTGTTACTCTTAGTGTATGAAGCTTATGCATCTATATTCGAGGTTTTATTTCAATTAAAATCCTATTTTTAAGGCTCAGTCAACTCTATAGTTGACTTTTTTCTTTTATTTTCCAGATCTGATTTATTTTGCTAATTTCTCCAAATTTGTTACCTCAAATATTCCACAAAAATTAGTAAATGTGCATCTAAATATTCTTTATATGCTGTGAAAATTTTAGAAAGAAATTCATAAGGGATAAAAATATATGATTTTTTTAAGAAAATGGACAACAATGCTCCTAGATGAACAAATGGTTTCTGCTATAGTAGTGGTAGTGAATTGCATTAGAGGCACATCCCTCATTTTGATACTTACCAGCCAAGAGAGAATTGAAACAAGAAATATTAGTGTTGAGTAGAGACACTATATTGAAACTAATTTTATTGCTCATTCTAAGTTATTCTTACAACTATACCTCTACTACTCAATATTTTCTACACCTCCAAACTACTATGACTCTTAGCTAGAAGAGGAATTGCTTGATTTGCTTGATACAAAATGAAGACTAAGGGTCCCTATTTATACTAGCTAATGGAATACTCTAGATTCTACAAATTTATTCTAGTTAGTTTGGTATTTTCTAGATTACTCTCTATTATACATATTTCTAAATTAATCTTGATTTTGCCAAATTGGGCTTGGGCCTTCTAAGGAGGTGCTGACTCTAACAATTAATTAGCTTAAGTACAAAAGATTTCACAAACACGATATATTTCAAAAGAAGCCGAATATTTCATTTTATTGAATCAAGAAGTAATTTACAACCTAAAATTGTTATCCCTCTAAAATTGTTATCGCGAGAGAGAGAAAGCAATCCGGTTCAGTCGAGATGCAGCGAGAAAGACAGAGAAGGCGGAGAGGAGCGATACGAGGTGCTTGAACAAGCGCTGCTTGAAGGGAACGGGAAGGTGGAGATGCGTCGGAGGAAAAGAGAGCCGAAGGAAAAGGCGCTGATTGGAATTCAAAGTCGAGAGAAGGAATGGAGAGGGTGATTCTCTTTTGCACGTGAGAAGCACATGTTATTTTATTTTATTTAATCCCAACCGTTCGCTAGTTTGAATGGCTGAGATTTAGTAATGGTAAAGATTCCCTTTTACGGTACCTGGGAGGATATGGATTCATAGATTATTGGTCTGAAAATAACACCGCTCATTTTATATACAGACGAATATTCAGATTCCAGATTAATAATTTCTGTGAATTTCTTGCCATCTGAGGAAGCTGATAGGAGTAGGTCCGATGGGCATCGGACCTACTTTTGGCTTCAATTAGTGCAAACACCGTCCGATCAGTATAAAGATCTGTACGCACGCAAATTAAAGCAGACGCACACGATTTTAATGTATAGCGCACGAACTTAATTGGACGGTGTTTACACCCATTGAACCAAAGTAGGTCCGATGGGCATCGGACCTACTCTGAATTCGGAAGGAAGATGGATCGCTTTTTTGCTTTCTGCGGTAGTGACGTGACGTGTCCTCTTTCTCATGGGGGTGGGGACCACACGGACGCGCGTTTATGCTTTGCCGCGCTATCATAAAACAATAAAAACATACCCTTGTCCAAAGTAAGAATAATAAATGTCATTAATATATTAATATAAATAGAGACTTCCTTAAATAATAACAATAATAATAGCATATCTTTTTTTATCCGGTACGTTATCTCTCTATTTATTAGTAACAGTAGTTGCCTCAATTGTTGGAAACGAGAGGGAAATATATAAATGAAATTAATAATCATTAAAGGAAATACCTGATAATCTCTGTCGCTCTTTCACCTTCTAATATTAATAGCTCCTATTGAATCACAAATTTCATAGTTTCCTTTGCAAGCCGGAACTGTGCGAATCGAACGAAATCGAGATGCATCACACCAAGTCGAAAATTTCTGGGATGATTCACAAGGGCTTCAAGGCGGAAAAATGGTAAATTTCTTAATCGAATTTTAGATTGCTTGAGCTCTCTAATTGAGACATGAGAAGCTCAAATTGGGGGTTTTTTTTTGTGTTGGCAGTAAAGTTTCGCTAAGGATGGCGATGTCGCGAATGAAATTGGCGAGAAATAAAAGGGAGGTTCAGGTTAGGCAGATGAGGCGTGACGTGGCTCGACTTCTCCAGGCAGGCCAGGATCAAACTGCCCGCATCAGGGTAATCTTTGTATATTATAGACCTAATTTTGAATTGAATTGAATTGAATTGAATTGTCAGAGTTTGATTTTGCATCTCCGTTTCAACCACGTGCTGAGGCATTCTACTACCAGCATAAGCTCAGCTCTTATAATCATATACTATGCACTGCCTCATAAATCAGACTACGGTCAATTTTTGTGCAATGATTTATACAAGGTGGTTGACTAATGCTTCAACCCTGTATATTGCTAGGTGGAGCATGTGATAAGGGAAGAGAAAACAATGGCCGCCTATGAACTGCTTGAGCTTTACTGCGAATTAATTGTAGCGCGCCTTCCTATTATCGACTCTCAAAAGTACGCTATTATTTTATTTCTCCCCCAAAGATTACTGTTGTTTCCATTTTTGTAAAATCTGAAATTTAACACAGCACATTTCTACTAGTTTTGTTATACTGGATACGTCCAGCAATTGCACATGTACTCATTGTTCTAAGAAATAAAAAAAAATGACAGTGATTGGCAGAATGTAATTTTTTAATCTGGTACAGGACCTGCCCAGTTGATCTACAAGAAGCAATATCGAGTGTGATATTTGCATCGCCAAGATGTGCAGATGTGCAGGAGTTAATGGATGTGCGGCAACAATTTCTAAGCAAGTACGGTAAAGAATTCACCACTGCCGCTCTTGAATTAAGGCCGGAATGCGGTGTTAGTCATATGGTGATATTCCTTTCCATATATACATTTATTTCTCTCTAGTTAATAATCACATTTTTTATAGTTTTACCAATTTCATGACTGATATTCTTTTGTTGCGCAGGTAATCGAGAAGCTGTCAGCAAAAACACCTGATATAGAGACCAAAATAAAAACCCTGAAATCTATTGCTGAAGAGCATGGCATTGAATGGGACTCCAAAGCAATTTTGGACGAACTAAAGCCTAAAAATGACCTTCTGGTGAGTATTTATGATTTTACCTCATATTATGGCATCATTTCCCAGTAATACATTATAGTCATCAACGAAGTAAAACCTTGTTTTGTTTGTGGTGATTGAATAGACCGGGTCTACACAATTTCCGAGTGCAAGCCAAGTGGCGGTGAACCATTCAGCTACCAGCAGTGTGAACACCTCCAGCCAACCAAAACCAACACAGTTTCTTAGTGCGAGCCAGGTGGCAATGGATCATTTCTCTAACAACTCGAGTGCTGATACTGTTCAGACTTCCTCCCAACCAAAACCAACGCAATTTCTCAGTGCAAGCGAAGTGATAACGGGCCATTCCAGTATTAGTTCTGGTACTGGTGCCAGTACTGGTCAGATTCCAATTGCTCAGCCGAAAAATGGAGACCCTACTGAGAGTGATGTTGCAAAACCTCCTGATGATCAAGTACATCCCCATGGAGGCATCATTTCTAGTACTGGCTCTATTATCTATCCACCACCTCCTCCCCCGTTTATGAGATTTGAAGAATCAGCACCTTCAAGCACCCAAGCAGATTTTACTTCTCCTGGTAATCATTTAAATTTTGAGAGTCATGAATTGTTTGCCTAAGAACTACGGAGTGAGATACCCAGTTTCTGATTAATTTGGCTGCATCAGGAAAGTGTGAATTTTGAAGGGTTTCTCTAAAATGGTGTTGATTTGTCTTTTTTGAGAAAAATTGTCAATTGTCTCTTGTTTTCGACTTTTTTATTTTTGAGTTAGTTACTGGGAAAGAGTTTACTAAAATATTAGCCCCAAAAGTTTGGTACCATTTCATATTGGTTGTAGTGACATGGTAAGCAATCAAAATCCAATTCCTGCCTAGGACTAAAGAGTCGAGACTGGACAAGTTCAAAGAGAGTACAGGACCTTTTTCTTATTTCTCATACATTGAAATTTCTTATAAAGAATAGCTGAATATTGAAAGCCCTTACTCTAGTTATTAAAATATTGAAAGACCTTTTTGAGACGTGTTAAGGTTTAGTTAAAAGACTTTGACTTGGTGGATATCAACAATTTTAAGACTTCAAAATTAACTTTGCTTATGTTTTTTATGAACAGATGGCACATCAAGACAAGAGAAAACCAAGCAAAAGTACAAGGACGCTAAGGAAGCTGCCAGGGCAGCAGCAGAATCAGCAGAAAGAGCTCAGATGGCAGCCAGAGCTGCTGCTGAGCTGGCAAGACATGGAAACAAAGCCCGTAGAAAAGCACAAGGTGAAGGTGATTTAGGTTCAGTAGAAGACACTCATAGACAATCTGAGATGGAGAATCTAAACATGCCCAATGATCAAATCAGGCAAGAGTTTCAAAGTGATGAGGAAGAAGAGGGGGAGGAAGAGAGAGAAAATGAGTATGATATAACTTGGGACAAGCACGAACCGTCTTCTGTTGCCGTCTTTGATCAGGGTGATTCTGACATTGAAGACCATTCGACAAACTTGTTAGATAACTTTTCACAACCAAAGAAGGAAGAGTATATCTCTAATAATTTTTATTGGAACGAAAAAGCTGCTAGTAAAAAACAGGATAGAAGTGAAAATGTGTTTTTTGAGGATAGCAGAAAGGACTCCTCTCCGCCACGGTTTGTGAGTAGTTCTGCACCTACTTTTGATTCTGATGGTGAAGATGAGGATGATGCTAAAATAAAGAAAGAACAACCTAAATATAACTATAATGAGAGGAGGAAGGAAAATGAAGATGTATTTGCTTCTGACATGAAAAGCACGAGAGTTTCATATGATGATGATGATAATGATGATGATGAACCTGCGCTTGGCCTCCCCTTTGGAAAATTAACAGGGGGGCTGAAAAACAAAGGTTACCGCCAGCCTCCATATGTAAATAAACCAATTATTGATGCCACCCCATCAGTGGAAACCCTAGATGATCATGATATGGTGTCAATGAAAACAGAGAAAACCCAAAGAGGGAGCAAGGACTTGGCCTCTAGGTATGACGCAAGCTATTTCGATTCAGAAGATGAGGTCGAGGAGCCAGAGAACCAACCGGTACAAGACATTGGAAGACATGCAAATAAAAATATCGTAAAGCACTCGAGAAGAACACGAGATGCTATATCCTCAAAGATTAGAAAGGAAGATAATATTCATTTTGGAGAGAATCAATATCCCGAATCATCAGATGAAGAAACTACAAATGAAAGTGTGGTTGCTGAGAAATCAGAATTGGAAGACCAAACAAAGAGTAGTGTGCCATCATTTTCTACAAGTGTTCGTTCTAGACGACCACCGGATTACGAAACATTAGCTGCCCATTTTCGCTCCCTCCGAACAGATAGGCCTTGATACCGGAGTAGAAATGTTAGTTGTTAAGGTGTAATTGACAAATAGTAGATTATTTTATAGTTGTTCTGGTACATCTGTTTTCTCGAGGCAGAGCTTGCAGATTAATAGAAAATTTCTACCTTTTGGAGTTGTTATTCTCCTAAAGGCAATTGCATTTGTTGCGCGTAATTCTGAGATTGCTGCCTGATGAGAAATCCATGTTCTTTGTAATGTTTTTTATGTGATGTATAAGAAATTCACAAATCATATTGACATAGATCATTATTTAGTCATGGGATATCCTTTCAAATATGATGAACAATGACTAGGGTTATAGATGACAAGGAAAAAAGTTTGATAATAATACACGTAATTCTGAGATTGCTGCCTGATGAGAAATGCTATTCATAACATTTGTTATGTTATGTGATGTATAACGAATTCACAAATCATTATTTAGTCTTGGGTTATCCTTTCAAATATAGATGACAATGAAAAAGGTTTGATAGTTGTGTATAAGTTGTGGTTTATGAACTGACTAAAACATCATTTGTCGGCAGTTGTAAGAAAATTTTAAAATATTGCCTTAACGGCTTAACCCCCGACACATTATAAAAGGATGTGGCGCATGTTTGCTGATGTGAGTATGACGATTTTATTGCAAGCCCCAATACTGATCTGACGTGATCTGCGCTTCGTTGTATAAAATTTAGCCCCTCGTACTACCTCCATTTGCTGAAAAGAGATTCTTCTCTCTCTTTTTTTAAACTTAGCAGAGGCTGCCAAGGTACAAATGGTTAAATTACATCCATCAAAGAAAAATAGAAAATGTCCTTTAAAAGCAAGAGATCCGCTGGAAAATGAAGATGTTGGCATATCATTATCAGCAGCAAGGCTGGACGCTTACCCGAATGCAAATAAGGATCCCCCGAAGAGATCAATGTCACTATTCAATCTAATCAAATCATCCCAGATTTAATAACACAGATCGACTTAATTTCCAAAATAATTGTCTATCATAATAAATTTGTGACGTCACCACTGTCTATTTTGTACAGCAATTGATAGGTACAGCCAGTAGTATCTTACTACAATTTCCTTTGCTTTTCATATGATTTATACGCAAATTCCGATATTAATGAATGGACAAATCGGAACCTGAACCATTGAACAACATCACCAGTCACTCCTGGCCATTAGAAAGCCTCCTGGGCACATGAAAAATATCCCAACCGTCCTAAAAAATACACATCGTGCGACATGCAACTGTTTTTAAATGGTAACAGGCTGGTAATTCTCAGTGGAAAGAAATGAACCATCAGAAGTTATGTACTACTATTGAGATCCACACAAGCATCATCCATGCAAAATAAACAAAGTGGACAAGCTATTACTACGAATAATAAAACCCCCAAAGCGAATATAAGTTACACTACCGACATAACGAAAGTACATATTCAAACCTAACAGTGTAGATCACTAAAAATATATCAAGCCAGATCACATGTAGCACTTTACGCATTAAACACAGAGCACACCCACACCGGGGACAAAAACTACAGTACTGTTCCTCAACGCAGTATTAAAATATAGAGCAACTATCCCCTATGGATCAAAAGCTTCCTTGCCTTGTATCTTTAAGATGGCACTGCAAAGTAAATCAAATCAAATTGGTTATATCTCATTCAAACAGCACATATATTATATTAGTTCATTAACACAAAAAATGAAAAAAAAACGAATGCATCCTCCATAGAAATCACTTACTGTATGTAGAGGTGTCGATTTGTTCTGGCAGTTCTTTAATATCAACCTCAAACCTCTCTTGAACCTTTAAAATAAAAAGAATCCTCAGATACAGCTAACAAAATTCGAAAGCCTTGTAATTGACAATAATAAATGGAACTAGACAAACCTGGTTAAGAATATCAGAATCCGAAGCAGAAGCAACAAATGTAATTGCAAGACCCTTGGTTCCAAAACGGCCAGCCCTGCCAACCTGCACCCCAAAACAACAATTAATATTGTGATATTCAATTTCAGAAAACAAAATAAACTGGAGGTTTGATGTTAAAGAAAGAAAAAAAGATATACCCTGTGGAGATAGGTGTCAGCAGAGTCAGGCATATCGTAGTTAATTACAATGTTGACACGCTCAATGTCAATGCCCCTGCCCACCAAGTCGGTTGCAACGAGTATCCTCTTGTGCCCTTCCTTGAAGCTCTTGTACTTTGTCAATCTGCAAAAGATCAGTCAAGTGTTTTATTCTGACAATAAACAATAAGTCAACTACAGAGAAGAAAAGATGCAAAGAGGAGATTCCTACCTTTCCTCCTGTGGCATCCCGGAGTGTATGCAAATGGAGGGGAAGTTGCACTCGCAAAGCAGCTTGTTGAGCTCAGCAGCCCGAGTGACGCTCTTTACAAATATCACCACCTGGTTGAAGTCCAATGCATCCAAGAGATCATTCAACTTCCTGTTCTTCTCCTGTTCTGAAAGTTTTATGTAGTGCTGCAAGCGTATTTTAACAAGTCAAAACAAAACATAGCCAACAAAGCATGGAGAAGTTAGATTCCAAAGAAGTAGCAAGAGGTTCACCTGAACAAGACCATGCAAGGTGAGCTTGGCTTCATCATCAACATAGATTTCCATCGGCTGAAAGGGAACAAACGTGAGATAAAAGAGTTGTTAGGTGGACTAGTTGCCTTCAAGCCAAGAACAATATACATCTCATCCACTTCGCCGAATGGTTGCGGAGTTTATCAGACTCAAGTGCTCCAAATGCATCATTTGAACAAAGAACCCTTCATGTATCCTATGTTCTTTCAATGAGATGCGGAAAGGGACACGGAAAAAAAAAAAAAAATTGGCCCTCAACAAACTTCATCCTAAAAAGACAATGCAATAAGTAGCCAACACTCTTTGGCACCATCCAGATATACATCAGAACCCCCACATACACGGCCATTTTAAAACAACAACTCACAGCATACTCCATCCAAGGAATTTGCTGGGAAGATTGACGAGCTCCATCTCCTCCCAGAAAATAGTAAAAAAGGAAGGATAATGGGGAACCCAAGGCAGTAGTTATATCTACTTCTTGACTTTAAGGTATGGATTTAACGAGGAAGAGGCGAAGTGAATCTAGATATGAATCAGGTTTAGTGTGAGGAATGGCAAGGGTTGAGGGTACATTACATCTTGCATAAAACGTTTGCAAACAGGGCGGATCTCCTTGCTGAGTGTGGCTGAAAACATCATGACTTGCTTATCATGAGGAGTCATCTTGAATATCTCCTGTACATCCCTCCTCATGTCTACACCATTACCATACAAGCACGCAAACAAAGGTTAAAGAACACTTAAAAAGGAGGATAAGTAATACAAAAAAATGTAGAGCCTTCAAAATGGATTCCATGAACAATCTCCCCTCAGATCTCATAGAGTGAAGAGACAGTTTATAAACATTTTGGGAGAGATTTCATGAAATTCAACTTTGAATACAGCATAGCACATTAGAAGCCAGATTACTTAAAATGAAAACAACAAAAGGTACCAAGAGACTCGAGCATCTTATCACACTCATCAAGAATGAAATGGCGCACATTCTTTAGGGAGAGATCCTTGTCACGAGAGAGAGCAAGGATTCTTCCCGGAGTGCCAACCACAATATGAGGGCACTCATTCTTCAGTATATCCTTATGCTTGGATATGTGCACTCCTCCGTAGAACACCGCCACCTTTATGTCAGGCAGGTATGTCGTGAATCTCTCAAACTCGTGGCAGATCTACATCATACAAAAGAGAACTATTAACATCTGCACTCTAATCACAATTTTTTACACACCATACTGCTAACGAAAACACAAGTAGAAAAAGGGAGAAACAGACCTGATAAGCCAACTCGCGAGTGTGGCAGAGAACAAGGGCAGCGACTTGGCCAGCAACAGGCTCAATTTGTTGAAGGGTCGAGAGGACAAAGACAGCAGTCTTTCCCATACCAGACTTGGCTTGGCAAATTACGTCCATCCCCAGGATAGCTTGAGGTATGCACTCGTGTTGTACTGGTGGTAGAGAGGAAGAACCAAAGAAAAGGTGGAGCAGTGCAACACCCTCATGTGAGTTTAATATGTTTAACCATCCGGGACGTTATTTTAATTGGAAATTATTTTACCGTACTCCTCCAAAATCAGGACTTGTTCAAGTTATGATTACCTGCACATTGTTCACATAACCATCGCATTATTTTAATGTGAAGATCTAAATCAAATCTAAACACTTAAAATATATACAGAAGAAGAAGAAGAGAGAGAAAAAAAGAGAGAGAGTTGCCTTCAGAAGGGTGCTCAAACCCAGAGTCAACAATGGCACGAAGTAGTTCTGGTTTCAACAGGAAGTCTCTGAACCCTGAGCTGTGTATTCCGACATATCCCCTGCAATGACCGATTTTGATCTTTGTTAATCATGTCATCATACAGTAATATATGTTCGTGATTCCCACAAAATTATACTTGCAAAGTTTCAAAAGTTAAAAAATGCTTTAAAGTTACAACAAAGTCCAGCTATAGATTACAAATCCACTAACTGATGAGACAAAAAAATTATAAATTTCAGTCAACTTTGCTACTACAAAGTTATACTTGCAAAGTTTCAAAAGTTAAAAAATGCTTTAAAGTTACAACAAAGTCCAGCTATAGATTACAAATCCACTAACTGATGAGACAAAAAAATTATAAATTTCAGTCAACTTTGTTACTACATATATGAGAGAACCTTTTGAAACAGTTGATTTACATAACTGGAAAACTTCCTTTAAATTTACAAACTGTCAACAGAATTGGAGAAATTATAAATCTGAAAATCCCACTCAATATTTTAGTGGCCCTGATTTTCAGACTGTAGAATTAAATCACAACTCTGTAATTATCTGCCAATAATCAAAGTCTGGCAACATCTTAGGCCACAAAAAAATAATAGCCCAGAGAATTCAGAATATACGTGCCTTCAAATTCATAGGCAGGATATTAAGTTTTTCAATTTTGACAGTCTACTCGTGACCTTTTAATTTCAGAAATTATTTTTTCCAAATAGAATATCATTGCAATCAGCTCAAGTAATTAAAAGATCTGTAATTACAGATAAGTGTGGCTACTTGTTGAAATATGATTAGTTCTAAATTTTAAATAACTAAAACTATTAACAACAAATTACAGGATAAAAACCATATAACTTTCAAAATCATGTACACCGTTAAATTCTTATTAGGAGATCTGTCGTGAAGCATTAACTAAAACCCTAGATCCATTTTAATTACTAGTAAATAAACTAATACAGCACAAAACTATGCATAAATAGACACGTTTAAACGCTGAACATCTACAGCGAGTCGATTTATACAAACTAAAATATAACCCTAATTTGCGCAACTAAAGGTAATTTCTTACTTCTTGGGGGCGTCACCGGTGGCTTTGGCCGCAACTTCGTCGGCCGCCTTGACCTCCTCCTCTTCGTAGTCGATAAGCTCCTCTTCGTAAGCATCGTTGTCTTTTACTTCTCCCATCCTAAATCCAGATCCATAAACAAAATCAAAAACCGATCTTCACGAAATCGTCTCATCATAGAAGAAAATTCAGAGGATTAACGCGAACTCACTTTCACAACACAAAAATAGATGTAAAGGGCTTTGAGACTTCGACGCAGAGAGGCTCGTGAGGGAAGATGAGATAAATGCGGCTGGGACGTGAAGTCTAGAAAAGAAGCCCTAGGTCGTTATTTAAAGGGTTAAAGTAAGACGGTTCTGAGGATATGATGTACCCACCGTTGATTTCGATAATGTAAAATCCTTGCCGTCCAGTCTTATACAGATTGCTTGAAAAATATCAACGTTTTTGGGACAGCAACACCACGAATTCGCATCCTCTGAGATATCTCAACTTTTGCGTGTTTTCTTGGAAAATATTAACCGTTCAAATACGTTCTGCACGAATCTCAAAGCACAAATAATACTGGCCTCTGCGCTATCTCCAAATAGGCACCGGACACGTCGGTCACGCAAAAGTTGAGATGTCGGATACGCACTACCAAGTCGCAACAGCACCAGATCTTTTTCGCGTTTATTTATTAGATTGTCTGCGGTACTCATTTTGTGTGCATCCGTGTACCAAGTGAAGACTAAAGAGTAAAGAGTGATAACTTGTTCCTTTAAGATATTACCAGTGTCCGTGCCTAGTATGCACTCCAATTTCTCAACACGTTTACGATTCGAAAGCAATTTAGGCATGTAGCAGCATAGTCCACCTTCCTTATAAAGGAGTTCATTTAATAATATATATATTCCCAAATAAGTTGCTAGTTATTTATTGAGAAATTATCTAATTCCAACAACTTGTTTAATTATACCAAACACAGTTGCCAGTTCTAATTTCTAAACATAGAAAAATCTGGATATCTTTTAGATGTTTTTATTGACCACTGTTGATTGACAAATCAACGGCAGGCAGCGTAAACAGGTAGCAGGTGCACATGATTGTTACCGGCTTGGAAGCCAAGTTTGAAGGATTTCTCTTGGAAACATCCCTCCTATGTAATACGTGTGGAGAACCACTTCTTTATCTCTTCCAATCAATCAAATGCTTCATTCCTCAGCAACAAAACCCCCTGTTGTATATATGTGTATATCATCAGAAGAGACATCCAATTCAGACAGCAAATGGAAAAGGAAGGAGGGAGTTCAATTGGAACCAGCATATTTCCTGGAATGGAGTTCAACCTGGAGCCTGGTCCATTGAAAGAGCTATCACCGGAGAAGATAAAGGAGGAAATCAAGAGATGGGCCAAGGCCGTCGTCACCTATGCTCGCCAACTAAGCTTCAGTTCGCTTGATAAGGCCTGAGTGGCCAAGTCATGTAGTTAAATTGGTTTCAAACACCAAACCAAATGATGAACATAGAAAATCAACAGCTGCAACTGAAATAATATGGTTTCTGGCATGCAGAAGAACACTACAGATTACAGAAAGATCTGACATCAACACGAGCACTCTTAGTCCAAAATGCAATACTTAGGGAGGACTTCAGAGAATTTTAGTAAATTGTTTTTAGTATAGAGATTGATAGAGCTGACAATTCAAATGTCACACCTGATGAACTTATGTTACCTTCATCACTGCTTGGCATTTGCCCATCAACTTTTCCAAGCCCATGATTCTTCACCAATGTAAATAAATAAAAGATAGGAGATATAGTAAAAATAAATTGAAAAAGGCTTCACCAAGAAATAGCATGATCTTTCTTTTCCGTTTTTTATTTCTTATTTCAACATGGTTGATTTGGGAGGTGAAAGCTGCAGGTTGAAAGAATACAAAAGAAAAATGCATTTACGACAGATACAGATCAGGTGTTTTTTTTTATACAATTCGTGCATTTGCACCATAAAAACATGTTCTTGCAGGTTGAAAGAATAGAAAGACAACAGCCTTTACAACAGATACGGTGTTATTTTTTTTTACACAATTGGTGCATTTGCACAATAGAACATATTATTGCATTAGTAAATGCACAAAGCCCAAGCATCCCAGGAAAATATTTCCTTAGTATGCACCCATATATTTATACGACCAAAAATGACTAAGCTACCAAAAATGCCAAAACTTTAGTTGGAGAAGTCAGAAAGTATAGTTAGTTCCTAATTAGTCCCCCTTGTGTTCGAATTTGGTGATACTCCTCAGCAGTTGCTTAGAATAGAGATCACGTGCCTGAGCTCCATTTCTTAGCCGATTCACTCTCACCCATGCCGGTTCCTACAAAAAACATCACTAGTAAAAAAAAAAAAAAAAGATAAACAGGAAACAAGATCCATTTTCATTAAGAGAACTGTACAAGTAGATAAGGTGGAGAATACAGATTTCTGCAAAACCACTACTCTGTCAATTTTTGCAAATGCATCCCTGATACATGGTATTTGTCATAAAGATATAACTAACATAATCATAAGCATTAGCTAAATGTTAGGATTTAGTAAATACAACAAGGACCACTTCTCACACTAATCAAGGAATCTAGAGTTAAGCATTGAGAGATACCTCATATTCTGGCAAATAATAATAAATCAATATATGCCCTAAATTTAATCCATCTCTCTTCCTACTTTTTCCTATTCTTGTCTAATTTCTTTGAACCCGACCAAACAAGAAATTGACAGAGATAGCTATCCCATCAGCACGTTTCTTTTTCGCATTTCAAAGGGTTACAAATACTACAATATTATGGTGTTTTTTTCTCCACAAGAAATAAAATGATTTCTTTGCAAAAAAAAAAAAGAAGAAGTTGAAATAAGAATAAAGCTACTAACCTCGGGAACAAAATGAGAGAAGCCAAATTTGACAAACAGAAGAATATGTTCAATTAACAGAATAGCGGCAAGGCCAGGTTCGATTCTCCATTTACCCTCTTGATCATAAAGGCATATTAATAGTAGAGAGTTCGTGCAAATCGCCATCACTATCAGAAACTAAAATCAAGAACGCAATATCCAAATAAGCACTGGATTTAGGACATTTTGTGCATATATCTTGACTTTTTAGGTTTTATATCTTGATTTTGTAAGAATATAATTACTCTTCAATGATGAATAGTGAAACCAAACCTGAAATATATTCAACCAAGCGCCAATAGTAGCAGAGGCACGAGGTACTGGCCGCCTCAGCATTGCAAGCAACTTGAGAGCATCTGCTCTTATCTCAGTTAAGTTATTCTGAAATAAAAATAAAAAAAAATTGAGGCCTCTGGTTCGGACCATAAAAGCAACTAAAATCTTTCAGTTTTAAAAAGCAGAAGTTAACAATTCATCGAGTAAATAAATTACCAGTGTGGCAAAGCAAAATATAGGAGGAAACGCGCATGCAAACATCATTATCATGCCGAATTGAAGAGCCAGCTCCAGGTAATCTGTCCGAAACAGTACGTCAGAAAGATGATACTGTTATAATTTTTGCGCACAGACACACTAACTGGTAAAGGAGTCCAATGCAGTTATGTTGGGGTGTTACCGTCAAATAAACCATCTTCAAGGTTAGCTCCTATGCTTGCACTGTAAGAAGGTTTCAAGTACTCTTTCTCCACTCTCGTAGAGAGGCAAACATTTTTGGCCATTGGGGATCCCACATCGTACTTTTTCTTACTATAAGATCATTGGCAAAGATAAGTTAAAAAAAAAAACATTTAAATAAGGGAGATCATACACTCTGTGTATAACAGGAAATATCTTATTTGACTCTGGAAAACATTGCAATAAGCTCCTTATAAGGGGTATAGCAGAAAAATATCCAAACAAATTCAAGATGCCTTTGAAAAATATCCAAACAACCACCTCCTACCCCGAAGAAATTCAAGAGTTAGAATTTGGTATTTTGAAGACATTGGAGCAGTAAGGGGTATAGCAGAAAATCAAAATCAAATCTTCTTAAATGTTCTTGGACATCTTTTTGTCATGCTGGGCATGCATGTGTTCCTCACTTTGCAGGGTAGTAAATTTGGTATTTTAAGGCCTTTTGTTGTTGTTGGGGGCGGGGGGGCATTGAATTGCCACAGTAAGACATAAACTGTTAAACACTGTGTATAAATGGAGAACTTACTGAAGAGCCATGTATTTCTTGTAGTTGTATGTAACATACGGAATGGAGTTCTCTATCAGATTTTCCAGCACCTAAATATTCCAAAATTACTCAGCAAAGATTACAATTATAAGAAGAAAAATTCTCAGGTAGGCCTATTCCATGCACCGTAAACAAAAGATTGGCATATAGTTGACATATGGGAAGTAGGTTTGTAAAAGAAAAGAAATGGGTGCTCAGCGTTCATTAATCTAAAGGCCGTAAATACAAGCTTTATTAATTTTAATGGTGCCGGTTTAGTGATCCTTAGACTTTAGGTTGGTGGAAGGACTTTTATCATTCATACATGGTAAGGGAACACAACCAATAAAAAATATATCTCCATTTTAAGGAATTTATTTTTTATCGGTTTTGTTGCAGGAAGAAATCTGATGGATGTTGGCAGCACAAAAGTAGTTGGTAAAGGTGAACTGACTAAACCTTGACAAAAAAACTTTATTTATGTGAGCCTCACTTGCCTCATTTTCATCTTTCCATTCTCTCTCGCATCTAACCCTAACTACTCAGTAGTTCAACCAATAATTCATCATGTAGGTTACACAGTACTAATAAAGGTTTTCAATCAACAATTTTCCTCTGTTAGGTGAGAAATTAGAATTGGAGTAATTCGAATTGATGAAGACTATTGTTTGAAATACAGGACACATTTGAATACAAGGGGCTTCTATGTGGCTTGTAAGAAGAGGATTTGGGGTTGGATGTGTGTCTGTTTGGTGGGGGCGGGGGGGGGGGGGGTGGAAAGAGCTGTAACAAAAAAAACTTGAGCACTCAATTTATTTAATGTTCGATTGCTCTAGCAATTATTAAATTTATAGCAGATGAAAATATAGTCAATATTGACGGATCATTGCTAGAGGAGATTTAGGTTTGAAAAATTTCTCAAAAAAAAAGGTTTGAAAAACCACCTATAAATCCTTAAAAACAAGGTTATTTGAGATAGCCAAGTGTGCCTAAAATCTTGTAGAGATATTGAGACAGACTAAAACTAATTGTAGATAAATCAAAGGAATAGATTATGTATTAAAAGGGGTTATTTTTCTTCATGTGAACACAATTAATAGATAAGCAGGCTATGGTTACTTTTGTCATAGTTCAACCCTCCATATGTGGAAGACATCCACCAACAATTGGAGGGACACAGACTGGCAACAGGCCTGGTATTAGGTCTGCTCAAGAGATGGAGATAATCATTCCAACAGTGCCAATGAATTCAGGTGAAGTCGCGCTCTTTCATTATGAATACTGTTTTTTAACATGATCGGTGTTTATTACTCATTTTAAGGCCTTTTATAGAGCAATGCCTGGAGTTGTATATGAGTACTGTGAATCAGTATTAATGATATTATGGACTGAGGTTTAAAGAGTTTTGAAGGGCCAGTGATGTCTGAATCCAGTTCACCTCCTTTTTAGTTTGCACATTCCGAGGTTCACAGTTCATCTAGGTTTTGGACAGTCTGTATTAATTAATTGGAAAAAAAGAGTTCAAGTACCTGAGAAACAATAAGCCGCTGAATCAACAGCTTGCGAAGACTAGCTATGTTACGGTAAACCACTGCATGATAGAACAGCCCTATGTACGATTGCATGAAGTAAAGGCCAAAGACCTGGTAAAGAAAAGAACAGAAAAGACAGTGAAAGGCTTAAAATAAGAGAAAGAATGAAAGATTATTAAAGGCTTGCCAAATATTCAGGGAACAGCTACATAACATGCATCAGTGGTACAGTGACTCTCTCAGCAATTGCTCTCAATTTCAACTAATACAAGGACCATTCTCCCACAGACTATCGCAGTAAAGCATGTTAATTGCCATGTACATGCGTTTGTTCCTAAAATGCACAAACCACCCTCCATTGCTTGTTTGTGTTGAGGTTGTTTTGTTATCCAATAGAGCAAATAACAAAGGCAAGGAGATTTGGGGCTTTGAAGTAAATTGAGGAAGGAAGGGCATTTAAAATACTTTGTACTTTGCAGGATATAAGGGTATATAAACCAAGCTATATATGTAATGCTTTTTTCTCTTCTACAGCGAAAATAGGATGCTCTGACATTTTGTGGACATATATGTAAACTTGATAGTGTGTTAGTTACAAAACCGTGTATAGAAACCTTATAAACCAAGCTAGCAGCACTGGAATCTTCGCCTTGATTATTCTCACATTTGATAAGAGAAACGGCCACTTTCCCTCCTATTCTTGTGTAGTATTGAATTGCAATTAGATATGCTGCTGTCAGGAGATACCTATAACACACAAAAAGAAAGTAAGAGAAGCCAAAAGGATGCAACCTTGGCCAATTATTTTGGAACTTGTTTTGAAGAAACATAACCGTTTTCACATGGAAAATGAATATTCAAGTTTATAACAAAAATTCCAAATTTCTCTAAATTTCTGTTGGATAGATTTGTCTAAATATTGACAAACTGTTTATTCCATTTTCTTCAAACTAGCAAAATAATTAAGACAAAAGAAATGAGGGTACATAAAGAGCAAATATGAAATTACATGAAAGGGATCAACTTAAATGTGAGAAACTATTTCTTCTTTGAAAGTCGGTGCTCATGGTTATTTATGATTTTGCAAACACAAAAAAACATAGATAATTAGAAAGAATTCCCAATAAGTCAGTACCTCAGAACTTCGATTTGAGTAATATTGTACAAATGAGCATAGGCGAGTTCAAAAGGCAACTGCAGGCAATTGATACAAAAACAACAATTGCGTTATTTTTTACTTTGCGAAGAATGCCACACCACTCATCGGCTTGTATGCTTGTCTTCTCTATAGGTCTACTAGAGTAAATTTATTTTTACGGGGTCAACATAGTTAAATTCATTCGCATTCACTCGCCATCTCTTTGCAGTCATGTAGAGATAGTTCATCCCCCCATCTGCTCAAACAAAACCAATTTATAAGATTAGAATCATATCCACAGAAACTTTTCATGTGCACCTCCAGAAAAGAGACTATAAAAAAAGATGGCTGTATCAACCGATACCAAAAATAACCCTTCATTGTCAGATATCACCTCCTTATAAGTGAGAGGATAGAATGGGCATAATTGTTTGTACCAAAATAGGGAGACCAAGGAAAAAGGTGACGCACTTCCTTGTTTAGGTAAAAAATAGAAATATACTATGAGTTTATCTTTGTAATAAGATCTGAATAAATGGCGAAGAGTCCATATATTACTACCTGGCCAGAAGTGCTGAATTCTTCCGCTTCCAGAATTGGAAAAAGAATACCGCCCAAGAAATGACAAAGACAAAGAAGGAAGGAAGCACCAAGAACTGCATTCGTCTGGGATAGAAGAAAAAAATGAATAAATTTCCAGCATTCGGTATTACATAGTTGCCTTTTTGTATTTACTTTCTTCCTATTTTGCCAAGTTTTACCCGAAATCGACAAGCTGAGTGGCAAGCCCGAAAGCAGCTGGAAGAACAGCCATCGTGTGTACATCCAGAAATGAAAAGTATGTAGCTATCTGCAGTAATCCAATTAAAAAAAGATATTAAAAATAGAGACAAATTTACTGCTCAATTACGTCAGCTTTCAAATAAAGTA
>JAJGRW010000974.1:848851-956243 GCA_025461045.1 Carex parvula | reverse complement strand
GGGTTTGTCTTTTAGTGCTACGGTGGAGACTGCTAAGTCTGATTTGTACCTCTAGAGTTATATTTATATTTGTTCTAATCAAGTTATTTTGGTATTATTTTTGTCTAAAATACTAACATAAAAATCAGATTGGTATATTTGAACTAGATATGTAAAGTAATGAGTTACATGTGAATTGACTGTCATGTTATATTTATTAGTATTTAAATGCAAATAGTGAAAAAGTGACTTATTAGGGTTTAGGGTTTGGATGGTTTATAGTATTTAAATGCCAATAGTGAAAAAAAACCCCCTAAGCCGGCCATTTTCTGACCGGTTTACTCTTTTTTTTTTTTTAAACCGCATTATTTTTTATTCAACTTTGGATATTAATAAAAATGTCGGTTTAATCTTGATGAGTTTATTTTTGCTGTTTTAACATATTTTTCTGTTTATTTTTTATGTTGTGCTACTATTTAATTGTTATAATATGTTTTGTTTAGCATTATCATGATAATTTTTTTTTTATCTGTAAAATATAAAAATAGTACCATAAAGCACACATACACAAGAACCGAAATATAGGATAATTCAAATATACCAAACATAAATAGTATATCAAATATAAATAGTACAAAACTAGTAAATATACAACTAAAACGGAAAGGGGGGACCATCGCTGAGGCGGTACTCCGGCGTTCGCCGACGCCAGCGCGGGCAGGCTCGTCTCTCTCGACCTCATCTGGGCATCGGCAGACCTGAGTATCTGATCGACGGTATCCCATATGGCATCGCCCGTGGAAACTGGCTGTACTGGCGGAGGTGTACTGAAGATAGATGCGGCGAACTCAGTCCTAAAGGCAGGCTGAATATGAGACCCGCTACCACTAGCCTCTCCATCATGCGACATCTCTGTGCCATATCGGGGTACCCTCGGTGCCGAGCTGAACTCATCATCCAATATCCTGTAGTCCTGGAGACTGTACGAGAGGGACTCCATATCAGAAGTATCGTTCCCTGCAGGTGGTGGCTGTGGCGGCATCTCTGCCGTACCCTGCAATCATACACATAAATTATTAAATTTGATCTGAATGAAGAAATTTATTAAAACCTGACAGATACTGAAGTATGACATACATGAGGCTGCACTGGACGTCCATGCTCGTCGTGAGAGATCCCATGAGCGCACTCCTTGATCCCCGACAAAAGCTGAAACAAAATTGGCATGTCATATCAAACCTTGATGAACTATTAAGTTAGAGAAAAACTATGTAGTTTTAGGTGACTTACGTTGCGAACGAATGAACGGCAGCTGGGATGGTAACCATCATCAGTCTAGATCATGTCGCGGAGATGGGCACCGTAATCGCCCTGCAGATAGACACTGGCCATGCAGATCTGCATGTACCAAGTATCGTACCTCAACTGGGGATCTCCCTGGGTCTGCTGAATCGGATCTGGCTCGTGATAGAAGTCCAGATACTGAGGATCCTGGGCTGTCCTGTAGTATGCATCAAAATAGGTGCTCCAGTCCTTATCCAGCCACCCTCGGTGGTTCATTCTGTAAGGAAGACGTTAGTTGCAATACAAAACTATCAAGTAATATGAGAAATTTGACATAGACTACGACTTACCTGTGCAGGTCTCTGTGCATGTACCTCGGCAAAGATGAGTCTGCGGGAATGAACGCCGGTAGACCAAATTGGTAGAGCACCCAATCTGGGTAGTGGTGCTCCACTATCTAGAAGTGTATGAGTGGACCTCGGTAGAACCACATCTCCTGCTCCTGCTGATCACCCACCGTGCCCGTCAGTGTATTTTGATGGATTGATTGATTAAATAATTTACACTAAATTAAGAGTTGGTGACTTACCTGACTACTACGGCACAGGTGGGAATACAGATACGCCAGGACAGCCCCACCCTAGTTGTACCGCTCCGGCTGCTCAAGGTCTCGCAGCAGCTGGAGATACATCATCGGCATATGGTCACCGCTGGAATCAGGAAACATGACAGAACCAAAAAGGTCCATCACGTAGCCCCGTGTATATCTGCAATACAAAACATATAAAAATTCTAATAGAATCCTCGTATTATAAATTGATTAATAGAAACAAGTTATAAAATTTACCTCTGAATCTCCAGCGCGGTGGAATCTGCCGAGAGACCCGTGCTGAAGTGCTGTCGTAACCTCGTCATCTGCAAATAAAATTTGGACCTCCCATTGTCCCCAATGGTATAGTTCGGATCAGCTCCCAACAACTCCTCGACATCACCTATGAATCTGGTGCTGTCAGAGACGCCGCAGACGGGTGTGCCACGGATAGGCAAACCCCAAAGAGCACTCACATCTTGGAGAGTCACTGTCATATCTCCGAATGGCATGTGAAACGTGTGCGTCTCGGGATGCCATCGCTCCACCAGTCCAGCGATGAGAGATGCATTGATGATGCTTCTCTCTGTCCGCACGATGTCCACAACCTGGTAGAGACCCAGGTTGATGAGGTACGGGGCCATCATATCGTAGTAGTGCATGTGAATGCATCGCAACTTCACATCTAGAAGACCCGTGTCCTGCGTTGAAAAAGGTAATCCGCATGGTGATAACATAATAAAATTTAAACCCAACAAAATTTAAGGAAAATCTAAGAAAATGAACGTACCTCACGAGAAGCCAGTGAGACTCGGTGCTCGTTGTGGAGAATCCACAGGAGATGACTGATGTGCCCCGTACTGCTAGTACTAATCGGCTCGTCCACTACTGGAAGCGGGGTAGACCGTGCTCTAGGCATCCTGATGTCTAAAATAACCTAATTTCGGTAAAATTACGCTTAATTAGCCTAATTATGGTAAAAAATGCCAAAATACCCTAAATATTGGTCAACTTAGCTAATTACACTAAATTACGCTTAATCAGCCTAATTATGGTAAAAATGACCAAAATACACTAAATATTGGTCAACTTAGCCAATTACACTAAATTACGCTTAATCAGCCTAATTATGGTAAAAATTATCAAAATACACTAAATATTGGTCAACTTAGCTAATTACACTAAATTACAACAATATACTCTAAATTATAACACCTAAACTCTAAATCCTAAATCCTAAAATAAATAAACTAAAAATTAAATTGGATAAAAAAAAATTACCTCAAAGAAGAAAGAATTTGGTTGAGAGATGAGAGAATTGTAAGAGGAGAGAGAGAAAAAGGGGTATATATAGTGTGTTTTACGGGTTTAAAAAAAAAAGAGTAAACCGGCCAGAAAATGGCTGGCTTAGGGGGGAGTAAGCCAGCCATTTTCTGGCCGGTTTGGGCATTTTTCGATATTGGGCTGGATTCTGGGCATAAATAATAATATGTATTGAACTTTGGATATTAATAAAAATGTCGGCTTAATTAGAACAAATATAAAGTTTAATGATTGTAGAGGAACCAATTAAAGTTGAGTTATCAATTTGTATAAAAAAAAAACAAAATTTAGTAATCTGCGATGAAATTGACAGTTCTTAATTGGGCTATTTTTACTCACTGGAGTTCATTGATTCACATGTTCCATTTAGTTCAATCTTTATCCAGAAAAAGATGATATCATTTCTTCATACTAATATTCAGCTATTCGCCATCCGAAATAGAAATTCACTATCAGAAATAGAAATTCTCTACAGAAATAAATGGAATGAATTTTTATGTCTTTTAACTTTTATTAATTTTCTTATTTATCTCTCAAGGTTTCAATATATTCGATATTGTATTTATCGCTCAACTCTTCCAATTCTTTCTTATTTATCTTTACAGTTAGCTCATATATTTTAAAATTTATATTTTCAATTATATCTCTCTTGTATTTTCTTTCTCCTTCATTTATGTTTTTTCTTTTTTGTTCTTTCTCTAGTGTGCACACAATTCCATTATAAAAAAAGGTCCCATAAATATATTGATATAAATTATGATCAAACATATCTACTTTAAAATTTTATTTGTTGATAGTTGTAATTCTAGTGCAATATATGTATATACTCCTTTTTTCCGAAATTTTTATATATATCCTCAATTAAAAAAATTACACAAATGCTCTCAATTTTTTTTAAAATACTCCTATCACTGAGAACCAAAACAATGTAGCAAGATAATCCCTAAGGATATGAATCGCTGAGCGCTTGTCTTGCTACAATGGTTTTTTTGTGTGAAAATTTAACAAGATGTGATGCTTATTAGAGAAACATCGATGTTTTGGCATTAAAACATGGTTGCACTTGTGTTGGAATTAAGTAGGGGTATAAAACATCAGCGTGTCATCGATGTTTTTGCATTGAGAAAAGATCGAATTTCTTTTTTTCACACTCTTTTTACATGAAAAAAAGTAAATATATTAACAAGTGTTAGGTGACAAATAAGAAAATTTGAAGAGTACAAGGAGAAATAAGAAACTCACATTCACATAGAATTGAGGGGTATCAAAGTAATTAACCCAAATAAATTTAGTATAGTCCTATTCCTACCGAAATTTTTATTAATAGAAATAATAATAAAGAAATGTCGATATAGAAGAACGAATTCGTCGGAATTATAAATCTAACAAAGACGTTATTTTTCGTAACGTCCAGCGGACGTTACCAAAGATAACGGCCCGATAAAACCGATATAATCGCTAATTGCCGCGGCTAATCTCTGGACGTTGTTAAAGGTAATGTCCAGGGAGAAAATAAAAAAAAAAAAAAAGGCTGGCCGTCGCCAACAATAACGGCCTGCGGAAAAAAAAATATACTTGAGGCCGTTGTCAAAGATGACGTCCAGAATCGGAAAAAAAAAATGTTTGAGGCCGTTGCCAAGGATGACGGACTGTCGGCAGTACAGGGAAAGCGACTTGGACGTTATCCTTGATAACGGGCAGAATGATGAAAGCTATTCCCGGGTCCCAGCGGAAAAAATTTAAAAATCTGGACGTTGTATTCGATAACGTCCAGACAGCCTATAAAGCACTCCCCTCTCTCGCTGAAATTTATATAACTCTCAGAATCTCCTCTCTCGCTGAAAATCTCTCCTCTAAAAAAAATAAATAAATAAAGTTATGGAATAAAGAAATCGAACCGGAAATGAATTCATAGTTAGTTGGAAGCCAATGTTGATGTGGAGGAAATGCTGAACAAAGAAGAATAAAGAAATCGTCAATAAAGGTAAATTTTCAATTATATGTCATATATTTACGTTTATGATTTAATTAGATGAATATCAAAATTATTTTTTATATTAGTTAAAATACTATTAGTAATGTTAATGTTAATTTGTAATGTTAGTAATGGTAATGTTAATGTAATGTTGTAATATTAATAATGTCTTCAATTATATGTCATGTATTAGTAATGTTGTAATGTTGTAATATTAATAATGTCTTCAATTATATGTCATGTATTAGTAATGTTGTAATGTTGTAATGTTAATTTGTAAAAAATATTGTAAAAATATTAGTAATGTTAATGTGTAAAAATATTAGTAATGTTAATGGTAATTTGTAAAAATAAGTAATGTTAATATTAAAAAATAGTACTGTTAATATTAAATAATTTGAAATATATAAATAAATAAAGAAGTTCACATTTTCATGCTTAATTAAATTTAGTTTTTGAAATTTTTTTATAAATTTAGTAGTACTTATTAGTAACGTTTGTTATAATAATAAATTATATCTAATTTATTTATTATTGTGCAGGTTGAATCATCAAAATAATTAATCATGCTCATGGTGAGAGTTCATTTCGGTGGTGAAATACGGCAAGGTCGTAAAGGAGCGGAGTACACCGAATCTCCTCGATTCACATTGATGGCAACTAGTGAGCAGGGTTGGCATGATGTGAAAGGTGAAATTTATCGCCAGCTTGGATATTCTGAGAGTGAGTACAACCTAAAAACACTTGCACGGGTTAATGTTGGTACAACAACTCGGCGTTATTATGAGATATTAGAAATCGTGTGCGATCAGACGTGGCGAGGCATTTATGACCAAAGTATGTTTGCCAGGACCCAGTATTCTTACGTCGATTTATACATTGAGTTAGTTCCAATTGTCGGTTCGATGCAATCACAATTATTCATTGATAGTGTGGTACCAGAGACACAACCAGACCCTGGACATACCCAATACAATGTTTCACAAGCGGGTCCCGGTCTATTCGAACCCTATCAGACACAACCAGACCCTGGACATACCCAATACAGTGTTTCACAAGCGGGTCCCAGTCTATTCGAACCCTATCAGACACAACAAACACCGAGGCGTGACCTTTATCTGAGTCCTTATCCCGATGTGAACGACTTGTCACCGCCTGTTCAGGCAGATATGGGTTGGTCAGGGCAGAATAATCAGGACAGTCCATGGGTTGATCCGCCGAGGGCCGGTGGTCCTTGTAATGATGCTGACGACGTACCGCAAAGTGACGACGAAGATGACGCTGACTCATGTGAGGATGATGCCGACTGGGATACCGAACCTGATACAGAAGGGGATGTCCCGCCTAATACTCAGAGACAATCGCAAACACCACGTGTTCAGGCTGGACATTTTCCCATATCTGATCGCGGGACGAGTCACCCGGTGGGCAGTTTCAATGACACCTCGGGATTTCAGGAAGCAGATGTATCCTACTTCAGCAGGACCCAACACGTACATGATCCACTTGGTGTAGGTAAGGAGTACTCTTCAAAAGAGGCTCTAAAGTTGGCCATAAATGATTATCACATCAGAAATAATATTGAAATAAAAACTACCGGTAGCAGTAGAACCCAACTGATATATGAATGCAAGAGCAGCAGGTGTATGTGGCGTTTGTATGCCACGTCTGGCATATTTTCATCAAAGTGGGAAATTAAAACGAGCAGAGCACCACATACGTGCCAGGCCGATGCTTCTCGTTCCGATCACTCACAATTAACTGCAGAAGTGATTGCCGATGTTATAAGAGAAGATATTAGGGAAGATGTTACAAAAAATATTAAAAACATTAAAGCGCTAGTCCGTAAGAAATACGGGGGAGTTATTCCCAAATATAACAAGCTGTGGCGTGGCCGAGAGCTGGCAATCGCACAAATATTCGGCAGTTGGGAAGGCTCGTACAACCTTCTCACTCCATTGTTGGAAGCAATTAAAAGATCAACTCCTGGAACAAAATATGGAGTTGCGCACGTACCCATGGATGATCCGCTAAAAAGGTTGTTCAAGGCAGCTGCGTGGGCTTACGGTCCGTGCATTGCTGCAGTGCCTCATCTCAGGCCAATCATTAGTATTGATGCATGTTTCCTGTCTGGCCGGTACCAAGGGAGACTGCTGATGGCGTGCGGTTATGATGCAGAGAACCAGTTGCTTCCTCTGGCTTTCGCATTAGTCGAGGAAGAGAGATTCGAGACATGGGGATGGTTCATGAGGTGGTTGCGTTGGGAGGTAATTGGTAATAGGTTCATGTGTGTTGTTTCTGACCGGCACATGGGGATCAAGAAAGTATTCACCGATAGATACGGTGGTTGGTACGAGGATGGCGGCGAGTGCGTTCACAGATTGTGTTCGCAGCACGTCGCCGAGAATTTGATGAAAAAGGTACACAATAAAAAAATATGCGAGCTATTTAAAATACTTGTGAACAAAAAGAAGCCACGGAGGTTCGAAGAGTTCTTCGAACTATTGCGGAAGAAAAGTCCAGATGCAGTTGCATACCTAGAAAATGTCGGTAAGTACCAGGATTCCAACCATAACGAGATCCCTAAACCATGGAAGGTGTATCAGAGCATGGACGGCGGCCCCCGCTGGGGAATTATGACTACTAATGGATCTGAATCGTTGAATGCTGTATTCAAAGATAGTCGACGACTGCCAGTCGTTGCACTCGTGGAAGACACATATTACAAGTGTCTCGCTTGGTTTAACCAAAGACGAGAGAAAGCAATGGCTCGCATAGCCGATCAGCAACTTTGGTCAGCCCGGGTTGAAGGACTATTAACAAAAAGAATCGGGAAATGCTTACCAATGCGTTCAATGCCAGTTGGTGAGCACGGTGAACACGAGGTCAGGGTCAGGGATGAGAGAGTTGTATACAAAGAACGAGATGGGAATTTTAGTTATAGAAGGGAGACCTTCAAGTACAGGGTCGACATACGTGACGGAAACAGAGCAGAATGTGTGTGTCTCAAGCCACAACTTACAGGTATACCGTGCGCCCATGTTCTCGCCGTGTGTCGGGACCGGAGATACAACCACAATTTATTCGTGCATCATTTGTATTCCACAACCAAACTCGCTGAAACTTGGAGTGGCCAATTCCACGGCTATGCCAACCAATGTGACTGGCCAACCATACCCGGTCCGAAAATTGTTCCGGACAAAGACAGAATCAAAAAGGGTAGGAGAAGGCACAACCGTATAGTCATGACGATGGACGAAATGGAAGGAAGGACAGTTGGACACCAAGCTAGACGTTCTACGTCCGACAGGCGTGCAGCAGGTTTGTTAAATTTATTTTCAATAACTAATTTTGGTGTCATTCTCGTTGGAAATATCAATTTTCAATGTTGTTTTATTGGTTCAGAGGCTTCTTCTGGACGGGGCATGGGACAGCAAGCGAGACGTTCTATGTCTGACATACATGCAGCAGGTTTGTTGATATTTTAAATTTAATTTATTTATCTGATATACATGCAGCAGGTTTGTTGACACGTCTTGTCTATTTCTTTGCAGGAACCTCTTCTAGTTACAGTCGGAGATGAAGCGTATTTGTATTTGTTTTAGTAATTGTTGTTGTTTATGCATAATTTTGTAATTTGTTTGGACATGGTACTTATTTTTCCGTTATATTCGTATTTGTATTTTGGTAAAAATTTGGCGGAGTGCATTTTGTAATTTTGACAGCACCAGAAAACCAAAGCACAAAGTCCAAATCCTCAAACCAAATCCCCAACCCGAATAGATCATGCCGAACTCGGCATGACACAATCATATCCCAACAACCCGATCCCACAATACAAGCATACAAGCATACAAGGATCCGAGATATACAAGCACAAAAACAACAAGCATACAAGCATACAAGCATACAAGCACAAAAACTAACAAAAACTACAATAATCATACAAACACAAAAACTAACATAAACTAACAAATGGTCATACAAGCACAAAAACTAACATAAACATCCGTTCATCAAACAACATACACGAAATGAAATACCTACTCAAAAGTGAACTTGTCCGGACTGTGGCGCGATCTGAGTGGGTATCTGCGTGCTGGCTCTTGTTGTTGTTGTTGTTGTTGTCCTCTCCTACGCCTAACGTAGACATTATTGTATGCATCGGCACTGTGTGACGGGGTGCCAAATATGCTCTCGACCGCTGCAGTACGTGGTGTGATGACTTGACTAGGTACCGTACCGTCATATGTACCGGTAGCAACTGGCTCGGGCATCATGAAATGGTCATCCGAACCCTACAACAATCGCCGAAGTCTTTACCAAACATATAGAGACGATTTTTTAAATAAAACTTATAATTTCGGAAAAATTACCTGGTATACCACACTTGGTCCTGTATGACCCGTGTATTGCTCATCGTAAGCAGAGGCATGTGGGTATGTCTGGTGTCCAAACTCATCGAAACCGACAAACTCATTATGTCCCTATAATAAATGTTGTAGTATTGTAATAAACATTCAACCACGAATTTTTAGGATTTAATTTGTTACGAGTTTGGAAGAAATACCTGGTCAACCTGACTTGGTCCCGTGTGACCCATGTGGAACGAGGAATCTTGGACGGGAATGTCGCGGTGTGTCGTGTACTGACCCTCCTGTGTAGGACCTTGCTGAACTGGCTCGTTTTGAAGCAACTCTGTCATAAATTGTGATGTCTCAAGCCAACTCAAGTCGGGTATTTCCTGCAACAAGTATTTAGTACTTAATAAATGTAGAATCGACAATCAACACCAAAATTGTTACATTTTAGAATAGTTACCTGGCCGACCGAACTAGGTCCTGTGTTGCCCTGTGCAACACCGTCATGTGAGGCTCCGACATTGACCTCCGGTTCCTACAATAAATATATCAGTATTTCAATAAATACAACCGATAATTACTTAAGATTTTGTAAAGTTTTATACACTTATCGGATCGACCTGAGGAGGTACGACTCGTGCAAGGTAGTCCATCAATCCGTCATTCGAGTTTAGCCAATTCTCTCTATAGTGGGGATCATCATCTGCGGGCAAGTCGGGGATGGGTTCTTGACCGGGAGGAATCTCACCGTCTGGAATGTCCTCGTAGTTGGCCGGAAGATCGGCCGCTCTCATCATGTCACGGTATTTTGGCTCCATACCATTGTCTCTGAGAAGGCCACAACTTAATCTGAGGAAAAACTTTCCCACCTTTTTAAGAGTCTTTGTTTTGGCACAAGCTATACCGTACGACACCATCTTCACTCCTCGCAGTGCCTACAAAATAAAAAAAAAGTTAGTAACATGTATGAAAGATTAATGTCCCTATAATAAATATTTTGATAATTGTATTGAAACTTACATCACGTGTGCTCTTCGGGGCACTGGGAATGTACCCTACTTCGTTATGCTCATCCCTGTACTCTGGAATTGGATGATCAAGACCTTGTATGCACCTTCTCGACAAGAAGACATTGTGCATACAATTGTTTTGAAACCAAGTCCGGTATGCAAAAAGCTGGTCGTCCGACCATAGTCCCGTCGGAGCAACCAAGTGATCGGCAGGATGAGATGCATGTTCTACGTAGGTGTGGTGCTCAGCAGCCCAATCTTTTCTTGTCACATGCACAGAATGAATAATGTTATGCAACCGGCGTACCTCGTCCTCGCCTAACGGCGGTGCTACTGGGATGGGCTGTGAAAAGCCAAACTGACGCATCACCCGATTAGGATAATGGTGTTCCACTATCCAAAAGTGTATCAGTGGCACAACGGCTAGCCACACATCTGTGTCATCCTGAACTCGTGCTGGCAACAGAGATGGCTCCTGGTCCAACATCGCTTTGTAAGGTTCCCATCTTACCATATAATCTTCAAGATCCTGCAACTGGCTTCGGAAGTAGCTAGGTCCAGCCCGATTGTGAGCTTGATTATATTCATGGCGACAGCACCACATCTCCCCGATTGCAGGACACCTGAAACATAAAATTTAAGATTCTTAATAAACATAAAACACATCAAATTAAAGTATTGTAAAGTTTTTTGTAGTTACCTTTCTGGATTCGGGTAGCCCCAATGTGGAGTCCAACCACCTTTGGGGTAAGGACGGCCGGCCGGTAATCTGGACCAACACCAATGCTGTAGAAGAAGAGTTGGTCCCCACATAGATTTCGTCTGACGCTCAACGGCAACGCACAAGTTCCTATAGAGTAGTGCTAGAACAGCACCACCCCAGTTGTATTGCACCGGTTCGTCAAGGTTTCCAAGAAATTGTAGATACATCACCGGAACCGAATCTCCCGAAGAATCAGCAAAAAGTAAAGTCCCGAACAAGTCCAGTATGTAAGCCCGAGTGTACTAGCGTACCTGCTCATCTGTAGGCTCACCCGGATTTTCAGCTGGCATGGCAGGAAATAGAATGCGCAGTTCCTTCAAACATATAGAATATCCGGACGTCGTGCGAACAGCACTTCCATCGGCCGATTGCGATCTCTTCTTCTTTTTAAGCACCGCATCTGCACTCCCAGCTCCAAGAAAATGCTCCACTAATGCATGCGCATTTGTGTCTGCAAACCCGGTCACCGGAGCCCCCTTTATCGGCAATCCCCATAGACATGACACATCTTGCAGTGTGACCGTCATCTCTCCCACAGGAAGATGGAAAGTGTGCGTCTCCGGTCTCCACCGCTCAACGAGGCCAGCGAGGAGCCCTTTGTCAATGTTCATATCATCCATTCGAGCTATCTGATACAAACCGAGACTACACAAGAATGGGTCGCAACGCGGGTCGCGTGGAATCACAGACCGGTGGTGTCGAACATCCACCCCGGTATAATCCTGTCATTGTTATACAATTTGATTAAAATCAAAACTCGTAATTCAAACATTTATATCTCTTTATTAAAAAACATGTGAATTTTGGATATGAGATGATTCATTGAGTAACTTACATTGTCAGATAACAGTGCGACCTTATGCTGTGCATGTGGCATCCATAATAAGTTGCTAAAATTCTCTGCCGGAGGATTACTCGGACCACAACTGCTTGACATCCTGCAGTGCATAACATTTTAACTTTAAAATTAAAACAATCTAAATTTTCAAAAATTTGCATTTAAACCTAACTCATAACAGTTACGTTGACATCCTACATCCAACATGTTTGACATCGGGTACAATTGCGTAAAATTATACCTACCACGTAAAATTAAATCTAATCGGATGCAATTTAACAAAATTAAACCTAATCGAATGCTAATTTACAAAATTAAACCTAACAATAACCTAACTAATCTAATCAACAATAACAATAACCTAACTAACAAAATTAAACCTAATTGGATGCTATTTAACAAAATTAAACCAAATCGAATGCTAATTTACTAAATTAAACCTAACAATAACCTAACTAACAAAATTAAACCTAATTGGATGCTATTTAACAAAATTAAACCAAATCGAATGCTAATTTACCAAATTAAACCTAACAATAACCTAATTACACCTAATTAACCTAATTAACAAAATTAAATCTAGTCAAATGCAATTTCACATAATTAAACCTAACAATAATTTTGATAACAAATTCAACCTTAAATTATTGTTAATTTATAAAGTTCTATAATATTAAAAAAAAAATTACCAATTCTGTGGTGATGAGTTCAGCGGGGGAAGAGGCGGACCAGAGGGAAGAGGCGGACCAGAGGGCTCGGATCTGGACGTTGGGAAGAATAACGGCCAGGCTTCTCAGCGACGTCGCTGTCCTTCGCTTTTTCGCTGCTCGCCGCGCCCTCTCTCTTTTTTTTTTTTTTTTTCGGAAGTTACGACGGACAGAGACAGAGACCGCTTGAGAGTAAACAAATAAGAGTCTGGCCGTTATCGATGGCAACGGCCTCAAAATTTTTTTTTTTTTTTCTGAGTCTGGACGTTATCGAAGGAAACTGCCTCAAGCTAATTTTTTTTTGTCGCAGGACGTTATCGTTGGCGACGGCCCTAGTTTTTTTTTTTTTTCCTCGCTGGACGTTACCGTTCTCAACGGCCAGACCTTAGCAGCTTAAATTAGCGATAAAATTAAGTTAAGCTGGCCGTTATCTTTGGTAACGTCCCCTGGACGTTACGAAAAACAACGTCTTTCTTAGATTTATAATTCCGACGAATTCGTTCTTCTATATCGACATTTCTTTATTATTATTATTTCTATTAATAAAAATTTCGGGGTGTTCAAACGGGGGTCCGGATCCCCTAAAGTAACCCAATCTTTGAGTTTTGAATTGAGACTGTCCGATTCGAATTCGTCGCTCGAGATTGTTTCGGGATTCGAATTCATCGTCAGAATGTGTGCGCTCACTTGAGAGATGGATTTTCGCAGATTCGAATCGGACAGTCTCATCCAAAACTCAAAGATTGGGTTACTTCACTTGATCCAAATTCTTCAAACGGTCGGTTCAGTTGAAACCGAACTAAAATAACTAAATCGAAATTTTCTTTGATTTTCAAAAATAGAACCGAACTGAACCGATTAAACTTATAAACCGATTAAGAACCGAACCGAAAAAACCGAAATAAATTTAGTTTGTTCGAATCAAACCGAAGTAAACCTATTAGTTGTCATTATTAACGAAAATTACACATGTTCATATACAAGTTGTTCAATTCTATACAAAATATATAGATATTCTAAAATATTTAAACTAAAATAAAAGAAAGAAAGCTATGATTGAACTAAACAAAATATAAACCATACTTGAATTAATATAATTCGGTTGGTTCGGTTTAGTCGGTTTTGAGAAAACTAAACCGAACCGATCCATTTAAACCAAAATAATTCAAAAATTCAACCGAACCGATCCATTTAAACTGAAAAACCGAACCATTTAAACTGAAATTTTTCGGTTCGGTTGAAAACCGAACAAACCGAACCATTTGAACATCCCTAGATATATCCTGAAATAAGTTAATTGTGATGTTCAAACAATTCAAATTTAAAATAAGTTAAATTGTGACTATTTAGCAAGGATTGGCAGCTCGCTAGATGAAGGATATACTGGTTACACATTTTTCCGAAATTTTTTAAAGTTAACACAGTTTAAAAAAAAAAAAACTAAAAA
This sequence comes from Carex parvula, assembly GCA_025461045.1. Lineage (NCBI taxonomy): Eukaryota > Viridiplantae > Streptophyta > Magnoliopsida > Poales > Cyperaceae > Carex > Carex parvula. The sequence continues at coordinate 941,967 of JAJGRW010000974.1, read as the reverse complement.
ATTATCGTTTTTTGAGAAATTCGAAATCTAACACGGTCTCAGAATGATTCTGCAGACTCATATTTTTTTTTGGTTTTGAGAACCATTCTGCAGCACCACGTGGTTTTGAGACCCAAAGTTTGGTTTTTTAATATTTTTTCTTTGTTCTAGAAATGTGTGCCCCATATGAGATTTCAAAATTTGCTTTTACTAAAAAAAATAATATATAGGTCCGCATAATGGTTCTGCGGATCCTTGGCTGGGTCTGCAGAACGCCTGTGTGGTCCCCAGCATTTGAGACCGCAGAATCATTCTGCGGCCGTATTAGATTTCGAATTTCTCAAAACGATAGTTTTTTGGTTTATTTTTTTTTTAAACAATGGTAGTTTTAAAATTTTTGGCACATTTCCAGCATTCAATTTTTAATTTGAGATGTCTTGGGGCGGTAAAAATAGCTTAATTATTGGCTTAATATGTAACTGGTTGTTTATGTGGAAATGAAAGTCTACGGGCGTGATAATTTGAAAAAAAAAAAAAATTCAACGGAGTTACGGAGTTACTATATTGTTATATGTTATGAGTCAAATTAGTGTTTTTAATTTCAAAATTTATTGAATTAGTTTCGAAAAATGAATTTAAGACGTTAAACTCGATTTATTGAATGGTAATATATTTATATGCAAAATTTATGAATTAATTTAGTATAAAATCAATAAATAATGAAAAATAAATGTATTGAGAAATAAATTTTGTTTATACATTAGAATTTTATTTGCAAAATTTGTAGGGGTTATTTTGTTATTGATCTGTTTCTGTGTTTCATACTTTATTCATGTTTAGAGACATCCTAATTTGTAGTTGGTTTGTTAGTAGTCTTCTTTTTTATTCTTTAGTGATTGATAGGTGTAATTTTTTATAAAATAAATTAAAGGAGCTCCAAGGTTCAAAGAATTTTGATCAAGTGGCCATGTTTTAGTGTCCCACTCATACTCTGTATTTTATCTTTATTTTAAAAATACAAACAGCTAATTCAAACTGTCCAACATAATATTTATATTAAAATGTGCCTAAAGACCAAATTTTATATTTTTATGGAAATTTTCTCATATTTTTTTAGATAGGTACAAAATCAAAGACTGAACCATCAAAAAGTACTGATTTTGTACCTATCTAAAAAATTAGTAAACAAATTATAAAAATATATATAATTTGATCTCCTAGTACAATTTAATATGGATATCATGTTGAACGGTTCCAATCGGCTGTTTGAAAACATTAAATCAGAGATAACAATGGGGGTATGGTTGGGGTACAAAAACAAAGAAACATTTTAATCCTACTCATTATAAATATGTATATATTTTTTAGAATTTTTTTGATAAATATTATAAAACTTAAAATAAGATTGGTGGTTTAAAATTGTTGGTCTTTCAAACCATATTTTTCGGTAAAGTCAAACTTCTTTCTAAAAAATATAAACTTCTCTATTTTTTTTATATACGTACAAATTAAATTAATATAAAAAAGATTAACTTGACCCCACATATTAATGATTGAGTATTTATTGCAAAATAAGGTCAATAAAGATTATCGCTCAATTAAGATTAATATATGAATTATGACTCATCCAATTTAGGCATTTGCTCTCGGGTACCTCGGGCTGGGCAGGGCAAAACCCAGAACGGGTAGCGGGCACAACGAGCACGGGTACAACGGGTACTCGGGTACAACGGGCACGGGTAGACGGTTTTTTTTTTGAAAAAGTCTGCCCTGCCCGTTTCAAACCCGTGCCCGTCTCGGGTAGACGGTTTTTTTTTTTCTTTCTGTTTCTGCCAAAAATTTCTGTTTCGTTTTGTGTTTTTTTTCTTATTTTTTTTACATTGTCGTACGAATATTATTACGTCACGTGTTTATAATTCGACTTTTAAAATCTGAATAGTTCAATATCAAAAATTGTATATATATATACATAAAATTATCAAGTCACATCTTTATAATCCCTCAATAAATAAAATTTGTAACTTATATATAAAAATTATTTGTGCGAAAATTTGTATATTTATTCGGCTAAGTACAAGTCTAATTATTTATTTCTTTACACGAGTAATTTTATTTTATTTTCAAACTCTCATTCTAATCCGACATTTTTATTAATATCCAAAGTTTAATACAAATTATTAATTATGCCCAGATTTCCAAACTTTCGCTAAAAATACCCAAGCCGGCCAAAAAATGGACGGCTTAGGTAAACCGGCCATTTTCTGGCCGGCTTACTCCATTTTTTTTTTTTTTTTAGAGAGAGACTATGAAGAACTAAATATTGAAACCTAACTCTGAAAATTTGAAATTTTTGTTTAAATTATTTGTTATACTACTTCTTTTGATGTATAATTAGCATATTTATACTAAAATACGCTAGATTACTTGAAATTATGTTGAATTACACTATATTACAATAAATTATGTTCAATTATACTAAATTACGTTAAATTACAATAACGTCGCTAATTATGCTGAAATATGGTAAAAAAAACACTAAACTACACAAAATTACGCTATAGTAGACTGATTTTGCTCATCTTTCATGAATCATAAAAAATAGTAAAAAAATTCCAAAAATAGTAAAAAGTGGTAATCTGCAAGTTCATTATGTAACTAATTTACTGAGCTACTTGGATTGAATAATAGAAATGAAAATCTTAATCGGAAACTTCAACTCAAGTTTTGAGGCTCTTCCCTTTGTTTTTTGGTGTTTCTGAATTTCAAAATCCAGCGTAGCGAACACGGACGCATGCGCATTTTCACAAGCTTTCCGAAAAGTGATCATTTGCTGAAATCGGACACTCGAGCGCCGTTTTATGACCGTTTGAAGTTTCATTTATTTTTAATAGGTTAAATAAGTCTAATTCAAATTTAAGTTTAATAGGTTAAAAAAATAAGTCTAATTCAAATTTAAAAAATATATTTAAAAAAAATAAGTCTAATTCAAATTTTAAAATTTAAAAAAAGTAAGTCTAATTCAAATTTAAAAAATCTATTTTAAAAAAAATAAGTCTAATTCAAATTTTAAAATTCTAAGTCTAATTCAAAATAAATATAACTTGTTCTAACTTATTTTAAAAATCTATTTTACAACAATAACTCTAACAAATTTAACTAATTCAAACAAATAAGTCTACCAAATCCAACATATTCAAAAATAAAATATAAATCCAACATATTTATCTAACAAATCAAACTTATTTATCTAACTTACTTATCTAACATATTTAAAAATTAACAAGAATTTAAAAAATAAAATCTAACATATTCAAATCTATTTATCTAACATATTCAAAATAAATCCGAATTTCAAAAATTAAAATCAAACCTATTCAAAAAAATAAATGTAAATTACATCACATATAAAAAAAAACAAATCTAACATATTTTTTTAACATATTAAAAATAAATCCGAAATTATAAACCTATTTAAATGTAAATCTAAATTCAATATAAATTAAATTAAATCTAAATTGAATCTAAATCTAAATCTAAATTGAATCTAAATCTAAATCTAAATTGAATCTAAATTGAATCCAAATCTAAGTTAAATCTAAATTAAAGTAAATAAAAGAAAAAGAAAAAAAAAACAAGGCCTGAAGCCTCTGGCCCTCTGCCTTTGCTGAATTTCAAAAGAAAAAAAAAAAAAATCAAGGCACTGCCCTCTGCTGCCAGCCTGCCATTGCCGAATTTCAAAAAAAAAAAAGTAGAATTTGAACCGATTACTATAGAACTGGAGGGAAAAAAATTTAAAAAAAAGGGGTTCGGGTAAACCCGGGTGGGTACACGGGTGCGGGTACACGGGTGCGGGTACACCCGGGGCGGGTTCGGGTACACGGGTATTCGGGTTCGGGTACGGCGGGTACGGGTACACCCGAGTTTTCTCCAAAAATAGAGGACCTGCCCGTTTAAGACCCGTACCCGTTTACCCGGGTATACCCGCTTACCCGGGTATACCCGCTCGGGTACGGGTACCCCGGGCACCGGGCACGGGCGGACCGGGTTCGGGCAGCCCCCAGCCCCCCCCCCCCCCCCCACTAATCCAATGGTAAAAAAAAATCTTAATAATTGGCATTAGTTAGAAGCTATGAAGAAATTTTGCATTTTAACCCCTGATTTGTAGGTACTTTGAGCATATAAGGAAATTTGTAAATTAAATTAGAATTTCGATACATTCATTTCTTAAATGCTTGATGGTTTAAGAGTACATTTTATATTATAACTTTTTCATGACACATTACAGTTATATAAATTTATTTTGAACTTGTAATTATCATGTCAAATTGCTATTGTTCTTTTAAGGAGTGATTAAAAAGTAAAAAAAAAATGACATATGGAATTAATTGGGTGTTGATTTTTTTTTTTTCAGACCAAGCTGTAAAAACAATTAGAGTTGCTTTATGAATTTCATCTAAAAAAAAATTCTTCTTAAAAAGAAAGTTAAATTTTTAAAAATAAGACAATTTTGATGAAAAAAATAACCTATTATGACTTAAAGGACATTTATGCCACAAAGGCATATAATACTGCATTTCCTAATGAGAAATTAATAATGTCAAACATAGGTGGACTGTCTAATCAGTGTTTATACCTTCTCGGTTTAGGCCCAGTGATTTTTCCAGTGCTTTGGCAGATAAAAAATTAAGCCCAACTTTGAAATTAGTCATCTTGCCAGATAAAGAATATAAGTTAGGCCCAATTTTGTTTGCCCAAATTTTTGGAAAAAAAGAAAATTATAAATATTTAATCCAATAGACTCTAGAAATCTTACCGTCATTTTTATTAATATCCATTATTAATTATAAAATAATAATAATGCCAACCTTAGCTAGGTTTTGTAAAAATGTCCAAACCGGCCATTAAATGGCCGGTAGGGAATTTTTTGTTGTTGCTGCTGCTGCTGTTGTTGTTGTTGTTGTTGTTTCAGACCTTATAAACTCATCTTCTCTCTCCTCTCACAAATCACTCAACTCACAGAAGAGAGAGATGAAGAGAAAGAGAGAAAGAGAAGGCGATTTGAGGCAATTTCTGAGGCGATTTGAGACGATTTCGAAGATGATTTTTCGGGGGCCAAAAGGATAAACAGTAGCAACCAAGGTAGATCGTCCTATCGTGGTCTAGCAAGAGGAGAGTCAATTAGTAATAGAGAAAAAACTGAGGGAAAAAAGAACAACTGTCAAGTATGTCGTGATAAAAAGAACTGTCAAGTATGTATGATGGAGGAATTTCTTAGACGGCATATTCGGTATGAAATTTTAGACGATGAATTTGTGAAAAACCTATACGGCTCTGGTTTGAAAAAAAGAAGGTTAATTCAGAGCCTCCAACATCAGACGATTAGTTTGTTCCGTGTACTTATACTGGTAAGGCTAGCACTTCGTCTGTTGTGACTGATCCAGATCCGGTAATATCGGATGAGGAGTTTGTTCCATATACTTTCAAGGCTCGTTCTAAGTAGTATTATTAGGTTTAAAATTTTGATGCATTTGAGCTGGAGGGATTTTAGTTAGATGAATTAGGGTTGTAAAATTTTTGAGTTTCTTTAGTGTTATTTTGTAGACTTTATTTCATTAATTCAGAGTTTATTTAGACTTAATATTGACATGCATGTAGACTTGATGTTTCTCTATATTTTCATTAAAAGAACCAAATTTGTGGTTTAGTAGAAATTTCAGAATTAATTTTTGAATATGGTAAAAAACAGTAAAGTTATAAAAATTTATATTCAACTAATTCATAACAAAGTCCACACAAATTGAAATAAAATAGTTCTGAAAGTAGCATCTAAATAAACATGAACAACATGCATCAAATGAGAAGAATTTAAATTACCTTTTACTACTACGTCTAAAATTAAATCCGAAAAACTAACCAGTTGCAGAAGATGGCCTACCAGATGGCTCTACTTGCCTTCCAAATGCCCCTATTTGGCTTCCAGATGTCCTTGTATGCCTACCAGTTGACCTCATTGCTTGGCTTCCAGATGACTCTCCTTGCACCCCAACTGCCTCTCATCCTATGTCAACTGCCTCTCCCATTGCTTCTGCAAACATAGCAGATGCATCTAAACGACTTGTAGCTGTGCTTAGCTGTGACCCTTGTGACCCAGTTGGCTCTGCGATAACTCGCTCATTTTCTGCCACATTTGCTGTGTTTTTGGCCTCTGCATTGCATTTGTTACTTAGTAAGTTGATCAAAATTGAAAAGAAATATAATTTTTGATGAATGTTACATACCTCTTCGATTCCTGTCGGTAGTGGAACGTCGAGGCTGATGCCCCATTCGTCTACCTTGCATTTGTATACCAGTCTACAACAAATTGGTCATCGCTCCAGTTTTGTTAACGACAAACCGCTAAGATATGAGAGCACAAAATAAATGTTAATTGGATACCTCTGCATGTACATTCTATTTTGTTGCCGGGCCCTCGTGTCACAATGTACTGGAACTCCTTATAAAATAATATCCATACTTCTATTGGCGCCACGGGTGACTGGAACGTACTAATTTGGAGATGAAACTTGGTACTAACCTTGACCGTGCGTATAATCGACCAAATGCATTTCTGTAGCTTTGGTCCACAGTTTTCTGATCTTTTGCAAAACCCGGTCGAAAAATAATCTTAGTCCATTGCTCGCTTCCGCTGCTCAACAAACTATTTGTTGCACTTATAGAGCATATCCTCCACTATGGCAGCCACAGACATTTTACGGCTCTCCCGAAAGATATTGTTAAGCAACTCAGAGCCGTTTGTTGTTGTGATACCAAATCGGTTCCCTCCATCACAGGTTTGGAAAATTTTCTAAAAATTGAACAGCTCCATCACATCATTGGGACTTCTTTAAAAATGCATTACACTTTGGATTTAACTGCACAAAAACAAAGATGTGTTACTTCATTTTCCTCATAGTCTTATAAAAGGATTAAACAAAATATTATAAATTAGACATACTATGGCAAACTCTTTGAACATATCTTTCAACCTTCTTGGCTTCTTCTTCCTGGCTCCTTGTTTGAACCTCCATCCGAACCACTTGTCATTTCTACAATTTTGGACCAGGTCAACAACATGCTGCATACAAAACCTGTGCACAAAAAGGTCTGGAGACCATCCATATTTTACTGTCAGTGCACAGTTGATTCCCTTGTGCTGGTCTGATATACCACAGACGAATTTATCAACTCCAAGCACTTCATTTCTCAACCACTGCAAGAAAAAACTCCAATTCTCACTACACTCCTTCTGCACAATTACAAATGCAATAGGCAACAATTGGTTCTCGGCATCATAGCCGCAAGCTATCAAAAGCCTCCCCTCATACCGCCCAGACAAGATGCATGCATCTATGCTGGTCACTGGTCTCAAGTACTGGAACGTTGCAATGCATGGACCAAAAGCCTAGGCTATGGCCCTGAATTGAACAACATCTTGAATAAGTACTCTGTGTTTATCCCATATCGGATAAGTCAAAAATTGGTACTTAAGAGCTGGAATTCTTGTCACAAATTCTCATAAGCAGTGGTTCTAGCAAGCTGTATGAACCCTCCGAACTCCCAAATTATCGGGCTATTGCAAGCTCACGACCCCTCCACAGTCGGTTGTATTTCGGAGTTACATTGCCATAACTAACCCTCACACAATTTGCCACCCCTTGGATGCTCATACAAGAGTCCTTTTTAATGGAGGTCTCAATGTTATCGGCAATGATTGATGCCGTGAGACATTCATGGTCAGTCCTTGTGTACTCAGACCGGCATGTGTGAAACTTGTCTTGCCTCGTTATAACCCATGCATCTCTGAAACACGTTGTTTTCCCCTAAGTTTGTAATCACAACCCGGAGTCTTGCACACCTCGTGAATCCCATCTCTGTCACTTTTCTTCATTCTAATCTCCTGATTCTTATCAATGTGGTACTCTCTAATCTTCTTAATCAGCTCTTATTTGCTTTGAAAAAATTATTCTGGCGCCCACTCACCTTTGTACTCAATCTATCTCACATAGTAAGCAATATCTGCTTCTTGAAAAGAAGATATATCATTGAAGTCTACGAACGGGTGTGTATCAGTCCAGCCACTAAGCGGCATATTCCCATATTATCTGCGAATGGTCACTGAACCATCTTCATCACAACTCTCCAGGTGATCAGAGTCCCAGTTTGCTCCTTCAAATTCATCCCCAGTTTGCAGATCTTTTCTCCGGAATTTCATTAATATTTTTAAAATCCGACCCAGTTTCGTCGTCTACTGGGGCCGGTCTGGGGTGAGGTGATGGTGGCGGTAATGGTAAAGATGCCCCATGTACGAGTCTAGGTAGGGATTTTGTATGGGGTCGTGGTGGAGTGAAGTGATTGTATGTTTCTGGGTCAGGTACGAATAAAAGAACCATAGGAGTGTATGATTCTGGTTGTGTTATATAATTTGGCACAACTGAATTTTGACTAGAACTTCCAACCCTGACTCTATCGGAACTCTCTTGACGTAGATTTCAATTACAAAATTTTCAGTGGCATTTAACCGCCCGTACATGCATCTCCATGCAGCATCACTTAGTATCGTTACTCTGGTATAGGTCAGGGGTGTTCCATCGTTCACTCGGGTTGCCAATTCTAAGTTCCACTTTTCTGTGTTATAACCGGTGCATTTGTAAATCATAGTTTTCAAGTCCCAAAGTGAGATATAATTGGGAACCATGAATGAATTAACTGGTTCTTTGGAGTAATAAACCCTATATGTATTAGTAAGAAATTTCCTACCACAGTGTAATGAAATCATGGCCATGGCCAACAAACTACATTTTGGTAAATGATAAACAATTGTCAGGTTACTAATTTAAATGTATAGGTTGTTGAAAAAAATTAAAATAAAATAAATAAATTTAAAAATACCTGAAAATCACCTCAGAAATGGCCTTCTCTTTCTCTCTTTCTCTTCCGTGAGTTGAGTGAGTTGTGAGAGAAAGAAGAGAGAAATATGGATATTTATACGGTCTGAAACAGCAAAAAAAAAATTTCCTATTGGCCATTTAATGGCCGGTTTGGACATTTTTAAAAAAACTCACCTAAGGTGGACATTATTATTATTTTATAATTAATAACGAATATTAATAAAAATGACGGGAAATCTTAACCCGTACTGACTTAATTCCTGTTCTCATTTCTATTTCGTTTATGAGTGCTAATACTTTTTTTTTAACTAGGATCCTAGGAACCTGAATCTGGACTGTTCTTTTAATCTGACATGAATTTCAATACGGATCCATTATAATGTTCATAGGTATCAGATTGAATTTGATCCAACTGAGATTAATGTGGACCGTCCGTGGACCATCTGTATCCCCCAGGAACCTGAGATTAATGGAGGATACAGACTCTTCTTTTTTACTATTGCTCTTGAAATTTTTCTTTTGAACAAAAGAAAACAAAAACAAAATGGATACTTAATAGTTGCAAACAGGATGGCTTACCTAGCTATATATTGTTGATACAAATAATACTAATTATATAAAAGAAAAAAGTGATGGAAGAACTATCCAGCCATACCTTACCACCCGAATGTCTACCGGTCAAGTATTTCTCCATTATTGTAAAAGATTCTCTTCACTTTACGGTTTGAGATTAACTCTCAGCCGCTTTGAGATTCGGGCTAGCGCAGGAGGCAGTATTATTGGGCTTTGAGTTCGTGTCAAGTTAAAAAGAACGGTCCAGATTCAATAATTGTAAAAGATTCCCTCTTACGGTACCGGAGAGGATGTGAATTCAATGTCTACCCTTATTATTCTTCTAAAAAACACTCGTTATAGGATAATTTATTATTAAATACAAAGCACATGCTGGGATCCTGTTAGTCTGATTTGGGTTTAAAGAAAATGGGAAAATATATTTTTCTAATGACTGCACATTAATTAAATAAACCCCATTTCAGATCTGTTTGGACTTTGGAAAGATAACTACTTGGACACTTTTTAAATATCAAACAATCAATCGCCAATTTGATAGACACCAAAATAGAAAATGCAATACATCACATTCACATACATCATTTCCATGGTTGACCACACCATATGAACCATACAAGATCCAAAACTTATTCATCCAAAGTCAACGGTAGAACCAAACATATAACTTTAAGTTGCATAGCTTGCTGCTTGTGCAACAAAAAATTTTGCAAAATAGTCCCTGCTAGGCTACCACCATGATCGTCTCCGCCCCCACCCTTGTCTCTCTTCTCACACTTGCACTTTTCACAACACTCACAACTTCTCACTTTATTCACAATTTTTGTGAAACCACTACTATGTACCACTCCAAATTAGAGAGCAGCCATGATACCAACCTCATCCTCCTCTTCTCTTCTCTAATCAATAACACACCCAAAACCGGATTTTCTACTGCGACCATAGGCGAACCACCGTACCAAGTATATGGCCTTGCACTCTGCCGCGGTGACATCAGTGACGACAACTGTACCAGTTGCCTCGATAGGGCCTCCCCTGAGCTTCAAAAACTTTGTCCTTTCCCCAATGGAGGTATGGTGTGGTACAACCAATGTGCTGTCCGGTACTCGATCCGCAATTTCTTTTCACAGTTGCCTGCATATAATGCTCCTAATGAATTTTCGATATTAAAGAAATCGTTGGGCTTGATATTTCCACTATATTCAAACAAAAACTATTGTAATTGTAATGGTCCTAGTGGTGGATTTTTTGGACTTTGCACGCAAGTAGGTGCTCCAAATCCAGGCCAGTTTACGAAGAACCTCAACTCTATGTTCGAATCTATTTCTAAAATTGCAGCTTTCAATGAATCAGCAAGGATGTTTGCCACGGGAGTTAATGCCCAAACTTATGGACTGGTACAATGTACCAGGGATTTGTCAGAAGAACAGTGTTATAAGTGCCTTAATCAATCCTTTTCTATACATTCGGATGGATCTTGTGGTATGGATGGTGTTACTGTTACTTGGAATTGCATATTCATTTACGGAAGGGACAAGTTTTTTAATTCGGATCCGACTTGGGTTGCGCCACCAGATCATTACCATCTAACTACTGGTAGATCCAACTTCTCATTGCGTGGGCAATATGAATATACAACATTTCAAGGGGCTCATTTGATAAATCTCTTAGTATAAGTGATATGGGAGAAAATTGTGTCTGTTGTTCAACTTTTATGATACTGGTAACTTGTGTTCTCAGTGATTTAGAGTTGTTGCGTATCAAATATATATGAATTAATTAATTAATTTCCTCAAATAAGTTATAAATTTTTTTTCTCTTTATATAGAGTACTACAAGTCCCTCTTGATCCTGGAATACAACAACTAATTAATCACTGTTTGGTAATCTCACTGAGTTAGTTGCAACCAACATCTAACTAACTATTAGTAAATAACTATTAGCTAACACATTATTAGGCCTAACTAACTAGCCGTTAGTTCCTTGTTCGCTCTAGTTGCGTCTGAGTCTTGATTGCCAGTGCATTCCTGTTACATTTTCTCGATACGACTTCTTTTTATTAAATTTCAGAAAACCAATATCAGATTTGTTACAAAGATTATTATTATTCTTGTAACTAGCTATGATCATACTTATGCTTGAGAATATGAAAAATATTCTCAATATATAGTTAAGTTTTGTGCACAATTTGTAATTCTCACAAAATATTTCTATCATTTTACATCACAACATCATCCACGACACATCAATATCTAACAACACAACACAACTGCTAACTACACAATATCTAACAAATCAGCTTCAAGCGGTCGTCAATCTCTTCTCTCACCTTATTGTTCTTCGCTACACACCTACAACACAGGTGGAGACCTATCTTGTATCATTTTTTTTTTTTTGGGGGGGGGAGGCCGACGTTGGCTGCGTCTTCCCCCAACCCTGCCTAGGGCTGCGCTATATAGGTTAAGGGTGGCACAGAGGCTACGCCTCTTCTCCCAAGTTTTCTTTTTATCTAGGGGGTAGTGGCGGGGAAGGAGGAGAGAGGTTGAGAGACGGCTAGGAAAAGTGAAAAGTGACCGCCGCTGAGGGGAGAGAGGCGGAGGGGCTATACCTCTTCTCCTTAACTTTTCCTTTCACTCTTCCCACATAAGAAGCTTGGATGCGAGGAGAAAGATCAGAGTAGAGAGATGACCGAAACTTTACTGGAGAGAAAAGAGGAACATGAACAAAGAGAGGTGTAGGGGGGTGATGGCTTAGGTTTCTCTTCTCTTCGCTGGAGCGTTTTTACATTGCTATATTAAATTGCTATATTAAAATAGACTATTATCGAGATGTTAAAAACAATATTTGATATTAAACTCATTTTGTTCATAGAATTGTGATGAGCATTCTGAAAAAAAAAATGCTCGTACAAATAGAGCCGAAATTTTTATTTTTAACATTTTAAATAAATTAATTAATAAAATAACCATCGTTTCTGGTCAATTCTATATTTAACACGGCCGCAGAACACCGGAGCGGACCCATTTGGGGGAGGCCGCAGCATGCCGGAGCGGACCCCCATATGGGGCCGCATAATGCCGGAGCGGACCCGGGTCCGCAGAATACCGGAGCGGACCCTAGTCTTTATATCCCGAAAATGACAGCAACATTTCATTCCACACTCTCACACCTTCTCTCTCCTGAGTTAGCTCTGATCTGTAAATTTTTTCTCTCTTCTTTTAAATTTTTTATTTTTATTTCAGTAGATTAATAATTTAATTAGAATAATTAATTTAGCAATAATTTAATTAGAATAATTAATTTAGTTAATTTTTAATTGTAGGTTTCTTCTGTATTGAATTGAAAAATGGCTCTTATGGTATCCATCTACACTGGTGGGGATGTATTAACAGGTCCTAATGGGGTTTACTACAGTATTGGACCCGTTACTGTGATCCCGGTATTGCCAGGTACGGATTATTTGGGACTTAAATCAAGTATATGTGGGAATTTGGGGTTGGATCAGGGTCAGTATGACCTGAAAATTGATGCCAAAATTAGCATGCCGACTAGTTCAGCACAAACCTGGTTCCAACTATTTCCAATTCAGAATGAGGGAGTCTGGCAGGTATTGTATAACCAAACCATGAGTTTTTCTGGGGGTGCATACAAGATAATTGACCTATATGTGGAGGTTACCAGAGCCCGGCGTTCGAACCCAGTTCAGAGGTTAATCCAGAGTCGTAGTCGGGATAACTCATCCGGCTCTAGTCCATCCCCTATCCAAATTGACCAACAGTCCAGTAGTCGGGCCCCAGTTCAGAGGGACCGATCCTCCCGTCGGGCCCCATCCCAGACTGACCAGCCTTCATCTAGTCGGACCGCTCATTGGGGTCAAACTTGTAATCCGGATGAATCTGATAAAGAAGTGGATCCGGAAATACTAGAGGCAGAGGAAAATTGGGGTCATATTGACCCTGAGGGTATGAGCGATTATTCTGACCAGGAAGATACCGGGCCTGTGCTCGGACTATCAAGGAAATTCAAGATGGATAGCGGGTTTCAGATAATGGATCGCGGGTTTCAGCACCCGATTCATGCTTTCAACGACACATCAGGGTTTATGGAAGCCAATTCGGATTTGTTTGGAAGTAGGGCAAATTTTGAGAATGAATTGTCCGAGGGACAAACATATGACTCAAAAGAGGAAATGAAGAGCGCAATTGCCAAGTTTCACATCCTTTGCAACAAAGAGTTAATACCTACGCACAGTGACCGCACAAGAATGAGGTTCAAGTGCAAGGACAGTTACTGTGGGTGGTACATACTCGCAAGGGCCACCGGTTATGGACCACAATGGCGTGTCTCCAAATGCCCAACACAACATTCATGCCACGCGGATGCGACAAGAACAGATCACGCCCAGTTGTCAGCTGCTATGGTTGCCGAGTGTATATCCGCTCACATGAGGAACGATGTCGACTTGAGTATTCAGGCTGTCCGAATTGCTGTTGCTGAAAGGTACAACGGTCAGATACCGGCGTACAACAAATTATGGCGTGGCCGTGAGTTGGCAATAGCCCGTCAATTTGGCAGTTGGGAGGGGTCATACGCTCTTGTAGTTCCATTGTTGGAGGCAATGAAAAGAAGCAACCCAGGTACTACATTGTTCCTTCAATTTTTACGTCATTCATTATCAATCAAAAATTGAACTTATTTTTTTAAATTTATTGACAGAAACATTGTTTGAGGTGACCTCATATCCCACTGGTGAACCTGGACCATGGAGGTATTTTCATAGGGCGGCTTGGGCATTTGGACCGTGCATAGCTGCTTTTCAACATATCAGATTGGTCATCACAGTTGATGCATGTTTCCTGTCAGGCCGGTATAAAGGTAACTAATTTGATTGTTTTTACTTTATTTTTTTTAGTTGATTTCGGCTCTTACAAAATTTATTTTACCACAGGCAAGCTGTTGATTGCAACCTGGTACGATGCTGAAAATCAGCTCCTCCCGTTGGCTTTTTCACTGGTAGAATCAGAGAGTTATAACGATTGTGCCTGGTTCATGAAATGGTTGAGGATCAATGTAATCCGCTCCAGATTCATGTGTGTCATCACTGATAGGGGAAAGGGTATCAAGAAGGTGTTCAGACAAGATGATATGGGGTGGAACGAGGAGGATGAGGATCAATGTGTTCACTGTCTTTGTGCTACTCACATAGCCGAGAACATGAAGAAGAACGGTTGCAGTGATAAGGCAATCCGTTTTTTTAGAATATGTGTGGCTAAGAGGAAGATGAGGAGGTACGAGCAAGGAATGCAAGCAATGGGGCAGGCATGTGACATTGCCCTCAATTGGCTGGATGGTGTGGGTAAATATTTGGATCAAGATGAGAACGAGTGCCCCAAACCATGGAAGATATTCCAAGCACTGGACGGTGGTTACCGTTGGGGCATCATGACTACAAACGGGTCCGAGTCGCTTAATAAGGTCTTCAAGCCCTCTCGTAGGCTACCGGTTGCAGCAATAATTGAAGACACATTTTACAAATGTATGACATGGTTTGCGCAAAGGAGGGCCAAAGCGGAATGGGAAGTCAGTCAAGGTCAGCAATTCTCGTGTCGTGTGCATAAGGTACTTTTATTTGTAGTTATTTCTTCATAAATTTTAATGAAGTTTGTTAAAAAAAATATCTGACTTCTTCATTATTTTTTAATTTTTCCTAGCTGATCAACAAACGGTTCGAGAGGTCCGATAAAATGAAGACGCTGGGGGGCTTTGGAAACAACAACGAGTTCGAGGTAACCGCCACACAGGAGAGAGTTCACGCTTTCATACCTGACGATTCTGGTCGGTATACCAAGGCCAATTACAAATACACGGTGATAATCGGGGATGATCACACGGTAACTTGCACGTGCCAGAAGCCTCAATTGGAGAGAATACCGTGCTCTCATGTTCTGTCCGTGTGTCGTCTCCGAGGCATCGACCCTGGCGTCTTTGTAAGTCAATACTATCACATCCATACACTGATCAACACATGGAGCGCACAATGGCATGTGTATGAAAATCAGTCGGAATGGCCTCCACGCGATGGCCCGGTCCTTGTTCCAGAGAAAAAAAATATTTCTGTTGGCAGAAGACAGCACGACAGAATTCCGATGTGGATGGACGTTCTACATAATAGGAGAAGAGGACACCAAGCCGGCCGAGATACGCAAGAAAGACAAAACAGAGCTGCTCGAGCTGCACGAGATTGAGAGTTAATGTTGCTTTTTTAATTGTACTTGTAAAACTGTTGTTTATTTTCGGTTAATTAGACGTATTTGTACTTGTAAAACTGTTGTTTATTTTCGGTTAATTAGACGTATTTTCGGTTAATTATATGGCTCATTGTTCTATTGTAATGTTTCTTTTGATCAAACAAACGACGAACAACAATTTCAGATTAAACGACGAACAACAATTTCAAACATAAGTACACACAACTTCCAGTACAAACTTGATAAAAATTTCCAAAACAAAATCATAATGAACTTCATAATCAGATAAAAAAAAAAATAGGGTCCGCTCCGGTATTCTGCGGACCCGGTTCCGCTCCGGCATTCTGCGGCCCCATATGGGGGTCCACTCCGGCATTCTGCGGCCTCCCCCAAATGGGTCCGCTCCGGTGTTCTGCGGCCGTGTTAAATATAGAATTGACCAAAAACGATGGTTATTTTATTAATTAATTTATTTAAAATGTTAAAAATAAAAATTTCGGCAAATAGAGAGTTAAAAATCTTAAAATATAGAATAAATAATTTTCTACTGTATCCGTATTAAAGCTTCGAGTCAATAGTTTACTGTCAATCGGTTCAACTGCTATTTTATATAAATGGTTGAATTTGATATTGAGTTGTTATCTCTTACATTATTGCAATATCAATTACAATACTATCATATGTCCACAGCTTAATTTTAAAAATTTATTACATAAATAATTCAAATAATAATATTTATATTATTTCCAATTCAGAACAACATTTAATAATTTACTATAGAAATCATCAAAATAACCTTTTTTTTAATTATTTTTATTTATATTCACACACACCAGTACGCCAGTTCCATATCAAATCCTGCCAGCACAATATTTAAAGCTAATAGTAAACTTATTATTAATTGCAAAAATTTAAAGCTAATACTATATTCATATTATAATAAAAGAACATAAAACTTACAAACAAATTGAAACTTTGATAAAGTTAAATTCTAAAAAAGTTTTATAAAAAATAAATGTCCCATGTTAGAGATGCTACGCAACATATATTTTTTTTTTCAATAAAAACGAAAGTCATACTCAGAGAAGAAAATTAGTTACGTTGTTATCAATCACGTAATAGCAAGTCACGTCATGTATATCGATTATATGACGTGACTTGCGTGTCACGTGACGTAGTCCTTCGCGTAACGTGATTTCTCCACCATCTTAGTCACGTGATCAAATTTTAAATATTATTTCTTAATTATAATTATTTTAAAACAGTTTATTATTTTTGATACATTTTGTTATCATTTTCTTTAAACTAACTTAAATTTGAAAATAATAATTAAACTCAATCAGTCACGTCACGTCCTATTTTTCCTTATCTAGTCATACTTAATATATAAATAAGAAGAATTAATATATATAGAGTAAGGCTACGGTGCTTTGCAAAGTAAACCACCCCGTTTACTTTGGGCCATTTTTTAGATTTTGAAAATCCAAACAATCGATCCAAACCATTCAACATGTTATAAATATTGAAATGTGCTTGGAGACCAAATTTTACATTTTTTGGAATTTTTTTACTATTTATTAAGCCACTTTGAAAGTCGCTGATCCGGTGGTCCAGAAAATTTTACTGTTTTATACTGTTTACCGTTGGATCAGCGACTTTCAAAGTGGCTTAATAAATAGTAAAAAAATTCCAAAAAATGTAAAATTTGGTCTCCAAGCACATTTCAATATTTAGAACATGTTGAACGGTCAGATCGGTTGTTTGGATTTTCAAAATCCAAAAAATGGCCCGAAGTAAACGGGGTGGTTTACTTTGCAAAGCACCGTAGCATATATATATATATATATATATATATATAGATGGGCTATTGTGCTTCGCGAAGTAAATGGGAGGGTTTACTTCGGACCATATTTTCATTTTTGAAAATCCAAACAACTGTTCCGAACAATTCAACATGTTCTAAATATTGAAATGTGCTTGGAGACTAAATTTTACATTTTTTGGAATTTTTTTACTATTTATTAAGCCACTTTGAAAATCGCTGATCCGGTGGTCCAGAAATTTTTACTGTTTTTTTTACTATTCACAGTGGATCAGTGATTTTCAAAGTGGCTTAATCATTCCCTAGTGACTATACATTGCAAGAAAAAATATGCTCCATTCAAGGGTCTATACATTGCATGTATCATTGTCCAATTCAAGAGTCTAAACAAGGGTCCAATTCAAGGGTCTATACACGTCCAATTCAAGAGTCTATACAATGCATTGTTCCAATTCATGTCCAATTCAGGAGTCTATACATTGCATTGTTCCAATTCATGTCCAATTCAGGGGTCTATACAATGCATTGTTCCAATTCATGTCCAATTCAGGGGTCTATACAATGCATTGTTCCAATTCATGTTCAATTCAGGGGTCTATACATTGCATTGTTCCAATTCGACGATTTTGTTTAGAATTTTGAATTTTTGGACTTTGATTGACGTGATTTAGAATTCAATGCACAAGAGAGTCTATACATTGCTAAGTTCCATTCAAACGTCGAGATCACTATTTCATTCGCTGGGGACTTAAAACCTACTTGTAGAAATTATGAGTACATAGATGTTAATTTCTTGATACGCGCGCAGTTCTTTTTATTAAATTTCAGAAAACCAACATCAGATTTGTTTCAAAGATTATTATTTTTCTGGTAACTAGCTAGTCATACGGATGCTTGAGAGTATGAAAAATATTCTCAATATTAGCACAATTATAGTAAATTAGTAATGCTCACAAAATGTTCCCGTGTCAGATTCTTATGCAATTTTCTTGGATAATATTATTTTTGAAGAAGATTATTATTACTTTCTAAAAAATATAGACTATTATCAATATGTTAAAAAAATCTATTTAATATTGAACTCATTTTGTCCATAAAAATGAGAATATAATTCTAAAAAAAAATGCCTTAAACTAATGAGGGGCAGATCCAAATTTTCGAACTATTGAGTCAAATACAAAAATTATAATTTTACTCTAAATTATATATAAAATCATACATATATGATATATACACAAATTTAAAAATAAATTTGCTATAATAATTAAGTTTTGCATTCAGAACTTTTTTTTTTTTCAAAACCTTTGGACATATTTTATTCAAAGTCCGATCTGAATTGTCTGATCTGCAACATGATTAGTATGAATAGATTTAGAGCTTAATAAAATTAAACAACTTTGTAATTTAATCGTTTGCGCGGGTTTTGAAATGAATCAGACAATTTAGACTCATTTTGAAAAGAAAATTTTGAACAAAAATCCCACCCTCTTCTCCAATATGTTATTTTTCCCTCCTTTTTTTAAACGTCTACCATGATTTAAAGAGCAGTGATTATATGCATTATACAAGAATACAATTTTCCAATTATATTCATATTATATTCCATGAACTTTAAATCTCGTCAAATTATTTGTGAATTTCAATTTTATCACTATGCTCTATGGCCTTATCTGACATGTACTAAAATAATAAAATTTCTGAATTTAAGTCAACCCTGTTAGTTTCTTCTAACCATGCTATATAGTGATAACAAACATAAAATGTGACCTTAAAAAAAAATAAACATAAAATGTGGCACGACCTAACGGATCCTATGAGGTACTGCCGAAATTCGGAAATTACTAGTGACAAAGACAATGCTCTCTGTATAAAAAGTTGCAGCTATAAAACTCACATAATTTTTTTTTCATATAAATATTAAATAGTGAGTAATTTGATTTTTAACCTTTACTAAAAAAACTCAAACAGACCATGTTATACTAGAGGGGAAGACGTGGACTGGTTTCAGTTAAATTTTCCAATAATTTAAATTGATGTACAGGATGTTTTGATGTAATTTCAGCTTTTAATTACTGTACCCTTCACAGCTTTTAATTTTCTCAAATTGCTGATTTTGCTAGCGTGGCTTTCCTTTAGAAAATACTACGTTGATATCATATCTTATATAAACTGACTTCCCAAAAAAATTGTGCAAGTACATTAATTTCATTATTTTTTGAAATGCTACAGAAAAAAAAAATAGGCATTAGGCAACCTCATATCTTCCTTCAATTATTTGAATATTGTTGTAAAATAAAGAAAAGAAAAGTAAACAAGATATTGAGAATGTATAAAGATGGCTATTGATGTCTCGTTATTTGACCTACAAATCCGACCAATTTCTGTACCAAAATCTGTGTTTTAAACCACCAAATCGTGTCTATTACATTGAATATCTATAGAATGTGGTACTGCTGCGTTTTTATTTTAACTTTGCAGAAAACGAGCGAAATCAGGAAAGATTGTGAGTTCTGAAACCCTACACGCGGGTCGCGTCACATCCGAAGCGGGCCGCATCAAACCCTGACGCGACCACAGATGCGACCACTCATTACACACGCGAGAGACACAGACACGCGGGCCGCGTCACACTCGACGCGGGTCGCATCAGCCTATTCCGGAAACATAACAGAAATGAAAACAGAGGCTCAATGAAGGAATGGTTGGCCAGATTGGCTATTTTACGGGATTCCTTGCTACATTCACATGGATTCTGCATTTTGGAGAGCAAGGAGACAGATTCTAGGGTTTGGACTTGACGGCTAGCTTGGAGACGAAGTTGAGAAGCGAAAGACGAAAGTTCTTCACGGATCTTCTTTGTTATTCGGGTTTTGTCATGGCTATTTCTTCTATCATTTGTTTTATTTGATTTTGACTATGTTTGAGTAGATTATTTAGTTTCTAGGGTTACGATGTAGTTTGATACTTTGTTTTGTATGCATGTTGTTTGAATCTGTGTTGATGTTCGTGTTTATTTGTTTGAGTACTATTTTAATTACTTTGTTGAAGTTGATTGAATGATTCTTGTTGTTTACTGTTAGATGTCTATAGCATATTTTCTAGTATTTTGGCCTTGATGTTTCTTTCAACCAGACTAAGTATTTGAGGTAGGTTTGCGAGCCGTGAGGTGAGACCAAATAGTAACCGAGAGGTGAACCTTTCCATTTATCGAGAGGTAGTGGATACCTTTAGTAAACCGGACAAATCACTTAGGTAGAATACCAAAAACGAGAGTTGAGGTTGAAAACATAAGAAGGTGAAATTGCAATTCCGATACCAAGTTTATTAAGCCAATAAACGAGAGTTGAGGTTTATGAACATTAGGTACGGTCAATGAAACCTTACACCAAAGAACAACGCAGAAACAGACAACTGTTGCATTCACTCGAGGGCCACGTGGGCCGCGTATACGAGTATGCGGGTCGCGTCTTCCACGCGGGCCTCGTATGCAAGTACGCGGGTCGTGTCTGGTGCCGAGAGGCAGAGTTGAAGACGAAATCGAAAACCCTGGAAACGCCTTTTTATATCTGATAAAAACCAAATTTTATTATCTGTCATTTCAATTATTTCTGTCATTGTTGAACTTAGGAATATTAAACAAACCAAATCAACATTTTTCAACTTCTAGTACCTAATTAATTTAAGTAGAATCCAGTTTAGATTTGAACCATCCTGTGGATCGATACCTGACTAAACTATACGATAGGATTGTGCACTTGTAGTCTTAATCGGAAGTTAATTCAAGATTTAAAAGGTACAGCTTGTTGTACTGAAACTTTGTGATACACTTTTGTGCGAACAACTATCTTTTATTCATATGCTTTTTCTTGTGTATATAATACAAACTTACAATCCTCTATTTATAGATAAAAATGTAAATGATAAGTACCCACTGTATTAAATAAAAAAAAAATTGTGCAAGTACATTAATTTCATTATTTTTTAAAATGCTACAGAAAAAAATAGGCATTAGGCAACCTCATATTTTCCTTCAATTATTTGAATATGACTACAACTTGTATTTTTTTTCCGAGGCTTAATCGGTGGCAGAGTAGTAATTCCCGCGAAGTCGCGAAACCAATGACCAATTGATTCCCTTGGACACTCAGATCAAACTAAGTACTAATGATTTTTATTAATACCCTCAAACAAAAAAAAATAACAAATTTGTCCTCAATCCCAAATTTTTATTAAAAATACTCTGACCGCCACACAGTGGGACGGTCCACTATTAAAACCAAACCGCCTCCCCAGTGGGGCGGTCCGCTGCCTACACCAAACCGCCCCATACGGGGCGGTCTGCTATAAAACAAATATAAAAGTCATTTTTCTCTCTCCTGCCCACTCACAATTCATTCTAACTTAGCTGAAAAAGAAAGAGGAAGAAGAGAAAAGCGATTTTGTGGCGATTTCAGGTAACAGTAGAGGTAGATTTAATTTTTTAATTCGTTTTTTACATCAAATTTTTTAATTAATTTTTTAATACCTTTTTTTACATTAATTTTTTAATAGTAGCTCCCAAAAGAAGAAATGTTAGTTGCACTGTATGTGGGCGGGAAGCTTGTCCGGGGTGTGGAGGGAGCACAGTACACGAAAGAGGCAGCCTATGGCTTCGAGGTTAATGAAAATATCTCATTTGTGGAACTTAAGCAAATGGTGTACGAAAAGACTGGTGTAAACCCCAACCGGTATGACGTAGACTTAGTTACTTGGATCAACACAATAAGGGAGGGTAGACCTTAATATAGCATGTATCCAATAAAAGATGAGAGGTTATGGAGGGGTATTTACAATACTTTTGAGTCACAGGGTACCCCGGTAATAGACTTATATTCCAGGAGAGTTCCGCGTCAACCCGGGGTTGGAACTTCTAGAGAAAAATAGGTTATGACAACCTGGGGCAACGTCACTCGAGTTAGGACAACTTGGGTTATGTTTGGGGCCCCGCCACTCGAGTTATGACAACTCGGGTTATTACAACTCGAGTTATGAACCGTACGTACCACCTGTTTATGTCAATTATGTACCTTATTATACAACTGATTGTATGATCACTCAAAAGAGAGCAATGTTTCTTTTAATATTTATAAACTCGGAAATGCTATCGGTTCGGACTGCAAGCGCACAATCCTATCGAGTAGTATATTCGAGGTCGATCCACAGGGAATGTTGGTTCAGAGTTTTGAGCGATTGAATCACAATCTTTCGAAAGGCTAGACGAAATCTGAAAATTGAGAGATGTTGTTGTGATCAATGTAAATTAGGAAGCAATTAAAAGTAATTAAAATAAAGATAGAGATGAGAATTTCTAGGATTTCGGCATACCATTGCTACTCAATCCGCCTTGATAATATTATTCCTGTTGCGTCTGATTTCCTGTTGTTATTTTATGAAAGACACTACATAGGTCATTGCGATTTATGTTACGCAAGAATGATAGATCTTTCATCGAGATTCTACATAGGACACTGCGAGTTTCCTTACGCAAATGACTGATCTCTTAAATACTCCAAATTACTACACAGATCATTGCGATTTTCCTTACGCAGAATTTGGTTCGCATTTTGTTGGTATGGTTTATGGTTTCCCCGCTAAGGTTTTCTTCGCATCAACCTAATAGATCTCAACGAGGCTAATTCATACAAATAGTTTCTCTTGCCATTAAAGTACTGTCACGACCCTAACGGGCTCAAACTAGATCATTGAAGTTAGATGAAGAGATAGTAAATCACAAAAGCATTTAGATTCAACAACAAGAAACCATAATCAACAGAAATATATATATATCAAAACATCGGGAGTAACAAGGTTTACTGCCTAGCCAAAAGAAAATGAACTTAGCCACGGAACGGCATCGTTACAAGCACTCCTCTCTTCTCTCTTTAATCAAATCTAACCCTAATTACAAAGATAAGTTATTCTTCTGCCCAGGGGCCTTATATAGGAGTGAAGGGACGTCTGGAGGTTGAGTAGGGGCTAAAAAACTGATCTGGAAACAGCTGTCGGCAGTTATTCCCCAAGAGGCGCCTTCGGTTACGGACCGTATCACCTGATACGGTCCGTATTAGGACCTTGACGGTTAGGGTTTAATGCTTCCAGCACTATATTCTGGTCTGTGCTAGGCCTGGTCCGTATTAGGCAATACGGACCGTAACAGAGACTTCGTCGATATGCGTCGCTGATCTGATTGACCCGATTCTAGCTCCATTTGGTGTAAAATAGTCCCAAAACCTGTTTTCTGCAATAAAACATAAAGAAGGGTTGACAGTAGCCTTTTTCTCTAATTAATTAAACATAAGTGTGAGAAAATATGCAAAACCTAAGCCAAACCCTACGTAAATCATCATTATTTTGACTCTGATCATTGTAACATGGACGATTATACCACCGAGCTACCACCACCACCTCCTTCTCCTGAAACCGTAATCTAAGCTAGATTTTCATATGTACCACCATCAATACTTATATTGTTACCCGTTGTTACCCTGAGTGATATTGACATTGATGGTGAAGGGATCGATGCCATACCATAAAAGGAAATGGTAACACTGAAAATTCAAAATTATTTGGTTAAATTATTTGTTAGATTACTTCTTTTGATGTATAATTAGCATATTTATACTAAAATACGCTAAATTACTTGAAATTATGTTGAATTACACTATATTACATTAAATTACGCTAAATTATGTTAAATTACGCTAAAATACAGTAAATTACATATGAATATGGATGATATCTTTACTGAGAAGGCGAAAAACGACGACGAAACTTCAAACTGCCATAAAACGGCGCTCGAGTGTCCGATTTCAGCAAATGACCACTTTTCAGAAAAGCTTGTGAAAATACACATGCGTCAGTGCCCGCGTAATTTACCATTTCTATTACACATTCATAATTGCCAAAAAACAAATGGAAGAGCCTCAAAACTTTAGTTGAACTTTCAGATTAAGATTTTCATTTTTATTATTCAATCTAAGTAGCTCAGTAAATTAGTTATATAATGAACTTGTATAATACTAATTTTTACCATTTTCGGAACTTTTTTACTATTTTTTATGATTTATGAAAGTGGCACAAAATCGGCCTAATTTTGCATAGTTTAGCGTAATTTACCGTATTCATTATAATTAGCGAAATTAGTGTAATTTAGCGTGCAATTCAACATAATTTAACATAATTTAACGTAATTTAATGTAATATAGTGTAATTCAACATAATTTCAAGTATAGTGTAATTCAACATAATGTAATATAGTGTAATTCAACATAATTTAACATAATTTAGCGTATTTTAGTATAAATATACTAATTATACATCAAAAGAAGTAATCGCACAAATAATTTAAACAAAATATTCGAATTTTCAGTATTAGATTTCATTATCTTGCTCTTCACATTATCTCATAAAAAAAAGGGAAGAAACCGGCCAGATTCTGACCGGTTTCTGGGAGAGGAGAAAACCGGCCAGAATCTGCCTGGTTTGGACATTTTTCGAAAAGCCAAGAAATACTGGGTATATTTATTAATTTGTAATTAACTTTGGATATTAATAAAAATGTCGGGCTGCTAATAAGGAGAAAATGGTAGAAGACAAACAAGAGCAATGTTATATTTATTTTCTGAATGCCATGTGTTCATGCTACTATCTAAATTTATGTCCTTTGCTGCACATTAAATATCTTCAATTTTATGAATTTAAAGATTTTCAACGCATGTGTTAAAAAACAGTACGAGTTCAAATTATTTTCATTTTTGATATTTTTATTATGTCTTATTTTTTTTTATTTCAATAACTTAAAATTAAAAGCTTAAATGTCAACTGTTTCTGTTTTTTTTTTAATAGAAATCAGCGGGCATGATTTCACTTTATCTAAAAAAAAGAGCTTAAATGTCAAAGTAAATTTGTTACATATAATCTATGTTGCATGGATACGAGTACGGGTATCGTATCGGATACGATACGGATACAACGATATGACAATTTTCAAAAATCTAGAATACGATACGTTTATTATATATGTTATTTTTTATTATTTTATATATTGTAGTTAGATAATCATAACTTAAATCAAATTTGTATAAAAAATTAAAGGCATAACATAAAATATATTAAATACTATAGTTACTAGAATATATTGCAAATGAAACTTTGGTGTAGTGGTCAAAGGTTTTTGACCCTCGCAGGAGAAGCCCCAGTTCGGTTCACACGCGGCTCACGGGTGCGGCATGGCTCACAGGCGCAGCTCACGGGTGGGGGCGCAGTTCACGGGCGTATCCACATGTATCCAGCCGTATCCAGCTGTTTCAACGGAGTATCAGCGACCGTATCGGCCGAGTAAGGATACGCCACGTAGGCAGATACGCCAGCTGGCGTATCGGATACATATCGGTGCCGTATCAGGTGCGTATCGGTATCCGATACATGTCCGATACCGATACGGCGTCTAAACTGGTGTATCCGTGCAACATAGCATATAATTTATATTATTTTCTATACACTGATGCGAATAATCTTTAACATCACACCGCTTTTTTTAGTCATATTACTACAATGGAAAATCAATTTGCTTCAGTTTTTATTATTCCGCTAAGGAACACTACATCTTAATTTTGTACTAATTAACAAGCAGAAAAAAAATGTGAAAATGACACGTGTCACTCAGATACTGGATTTGCCAAACAATATCGACTTCATGTTTTGAGGTATATTTATATTATAATATGCTTAATATAAATCAAATTAGGTTGGGCTTCAATTATATTTTATATTGTAGATCAAATAATAATATACATCTTATATGTATAAAACGTATCATATCCTGAATTTATTATACAAGAATATGCTACTGTTCGCGAGGATAAAAAATTACTATTGCTGAGAGTAAGTCGACCGAAATTGTTATTTCCGATAGTATCATTATTACCGACAGGACTATCCACAACGATATCTTTAGTAAAAAAACACTTTTATCCTTGTAAATCACTACTACAGAAATGGTCATTGTACACTGCACATTGTATACAGATTTGACAATTTTATATAAAAACCGTGTGATATTGTAATTTTTTGGAAGTCCGAAATATCTGTGGGATATATTACACGGATATTTATTAAAGAATCAGTGTAGAAAGCCTTGAGAGAGCTACACGGACGTTTATCAGGAATTGTAAACGGATTATTGTTTAACTAACAGTGTAGATAGTCATGAGAGAGCCACACGGATATTTATGGTGAGAACCGTGTAGAAATATGCGAAATGCACACGGATGTTTGTTTAAACAGCAGTGTAGAAATATTTGACAGAGCTACACGGCTTTTTACATAATAATCTGTGGAGAAAGGTTATTGTAGGGTTTTGATTATCGATAAAGGCCTTCTCCTTCCAGCGCCGTTTTGATCAATTAATACTCTCTCTCTGTATACGAATTGGTCTGATTTCTGCGCACAAGGAGGCCGGATCTGAGATCTTTGAAGTTAATTTGTATTTCTCCTCTCTATCTTGCTAAGGTTAGTCGTGTATATATTTCTCTTTTCTTCCTCTAATTTCCTGTTACTTGTTATTGCTTATTTAGGTCAATTAGTAATTAATGCATGCATGCTTGATTTGTTGAGATAATGTAAATAATTAGTATATTAAATAGAGTGATGCATGTATAATTGTGCTTTTTTCTAATAATAGAGTAATGCATGTATAATCAACTAATGCATGTATAATAGAGTAATGCATGTATAACTGTTATTTTAGTGATGATTAGCTTGATAATTGTGCTTGTTTAGTAATGCATGTATAATGGAGTGATGCATGTATAATTGTGCTTGTTTCTAATAATAGAGTAATGCATGTATAATCAACTAATGCATGTATAATACAGTGATGCATGTATAATTGTTATTTTAGTGATTATTTTACTAATGCATGTATAATTGTGCTTGTTTCTAATAATGTTGTTTTTTGTAGAACCATGTCACATTCAGGTGAGCAACGATGGCTCTTCGCTTTTGGTGCCAGTAGCTAGGGTTTACAGAGGGTAATATGAAGATATACATGTTTTAATAAAGAAAGAGTTGAGTAAAAAGTTGGATGAAGGACCTTTAAAAAAAAGGGAAGAGGTGGGATGAAGGACCTTCAGAGCCGGATGAAGAGCCGAATGAAGAGTCGGACATAACCCTTTCAAAGCCAAAGCGACTCTTCATTCGACTCTTCATCCGGCTCTGAAGGTCCTTCATCCCACCTCTTCTTCTTTTTTTAAAGGTCCTTCATCCAACTTTTTACTCAACTCTTTCTTTATTAAAACATGTATATATTCATATTACCCTCTGTAAACCCTAGCTACTGGCACCAAATGTAAACCTTAAGTTTATATTTGAAATCATTATGGGATCGAGGCTCAGGAAGAAGGATATGTCTACCCAGTATGGATTTGTATAATATATGCTCAATATGAATTTGTAATGCTCAATATGGATTTGTATAATGTTTCAATTTAAATTTTGTAATACTCAATATGGATTTGTATAATTTTGTATAATTTAGTGTACATGAATTTTTAGTTTACCCTTATTAATTGACCGGTTTGTATGCCATCCACCGATTTTGTGTTTCAAATATAAAGCATGTTCTTGTAATTAAATAAAATATAGTGAATTTAGTAATTTTTTGTGCTGTAATTGTAAATAAGGAGATGAATTTATGAATTTTGTAATTGCTGAACATGCATGGATTTGTAATGCTAAATATGAATTTTGTAATGATAAGTATAATTTTTGTGCTGTAATTGGAAAACTGGATGTCAAATTATCTGAAAAACTGGAGGTAAAATCAATATTGAATTTTGTAGCAAACTGGCTAGCAAAACTGGAGGCTAGCTCAGAAAAAAATTGTTAATAAAAAAATATATAGGATAACATACACGGATATTTAACTTAAAACCGTATCCAAATAGTAATTGTACACGGATATTTGTTGAATAGCCGTGTACGAAATAGCTACACGGATTTTTTTTTTAAATCCGTGTAGAAAAGACTAGTCCAGAAATAAAAAAAAACCTAAAAAATATATAGGACACGAAAACTTTAATTCTATTCATCAATGAACTATAAATTTCCATAATAATTTTTAGCATCCCTAAACAATGGGATTTGCTGCCCGAATTTGCAAAATTAAAAGATAACCTAAACATTTGATATAACTGACAACTTCAAACTCTACTAAAGTTGACGCCCACCTGGCCCGAACCTGCGACTGTCACGCCCACCTGGCCCGAACCTGTGACTGTCATAGGGTGCTTGACGGCGGTTAATGCGACGATCATCAGAGTTATTGCCTTGGGAATATGAGGGTGGTGGAGGTGCATGTGGAGGTGGATTTCCCCTATATGGAGGGGGGCCCGGGGGCGGAGGAGGTGGCATGTAATTTCCACCTCTGAGGAAGTATCCTTCTAATTCCACTTGCACAATTGTTGAGTTTGGGTCGTCAATGAGAATGATATTTTTTGGGATTTTTGCCGGATCATGAAAAGCCACAAAAACACGAAGCACCTCATAATTACCATAGGAAAAGAAATGCGCCACTCTTACCAAATAGCCAAAACCTGATACGAGATCAGAGAGGTCTTCCTTGTTCCAATATTGGAGAGGAACACCGTGCAGCCTAATTCTAGCACGGTGGGTTGTGGGCTTGTGGAGCATGCCTAATTCTTCCGTCCATTCCACCAGTTGGACTTCAACATCCCGGTCAAGAACAAAAACGTCCACCCGGACCGCAGCATCTCTCATAATTGAATTTGGGAAAGTAGCAACAAAGTCCCCAATTGATGGGTCAATTTCCGATATTCTGAAATAATGTGGTGGAATTCCAAAAAATCTACCCAATGCACTCGCCAAACGTGTTGTTGTGCGGTGGTCATTGTAGTGTGGCCCGGCAAATACAATTGCAAAGCGAAGAAGGAACTGAATTTCTTCCGCCATTTCTTGATCCCATCGAGGCAAATAGACCCTGAGCTCTTCAATGCGATTTTGGATATTAGCCGGATCTTGCATTTGCATAGTTTGCCAATTTGGTGGTGTTGCCATGGTTTTCAGTTTATGAATTGTGATGTCAAGAGCGATGGTGCATGGTTCTGTGCAAATGTGTTCCTTCCTTTTATAGATCCTTGTGGCTGCAGTTCAATAGTTTTCTCATGAGTCTCCTTAGTCTGTTTACCTTCTTCTTTATTGCCATGCATGTACTTACTCCCTTTGATAACTGAAGAATTGAATGTATATATTACTAGAAGAAAGTGGATTGCCGAATAGAGGTGATTTGTGCCTTGGCAATTACAGAAACGTCTTTTGGTTCTTACAATTCATGCTCTTATGCCCCTTTTTTAAGAATCTGAAGCATTTTCCCAGTATGAACAAATCATAGTGCCCTTTCAGCTTTGGCTTGAATTTATTGCCGACATTAATTAAGTTTGGCTTGAATTGCAGCTTCAGCAAGACTGGAGGCTAGCTCAGAAAAAAAAAATTAAAAAGAAAAATACATTAGACTACACGGATATTTAACTAAAAACCGTGTACAATAGTATCTGTACACGGATATTTTTTTAATATCCGTGTCGGAATAGATACACGGATTTTTGATAATAAGTCCGTGTAGAAATATTACCATTGGACACGGTTCTTAAGCATAAATATCCGTGAATCCTTTGTTCGAGAGCTACACGGATTGTTAAGTATAAATCCGTGTAGAAAAGTGTAGGGTTTTGGTATAAAAGGCCTTCTCCTTCCCCCGCCATATAAAAGCCCCTCTCCTTCCAGCGCAGTTTTGATCAAGTAATTCAACAAACATAAAGGTTAGTGTTTGCAATTAATAGGTAAATTGTAGGTTCTCCTGTATAACCTTAGGAAGAGAGAAAGACCAGTCACTTTACATTTCGCTTATGATCAACTTTGACAATCATTTCACGGTTAATAATTTGAATTTTGATTTAGGTTTATCAATTATGTCAGATCGCTTATCTATCAAGATAAGTCGTTATCTTTGGAGCTCATCTATCAAGACGAGCGATGTGATATAATTGATAACCTACATCTGGACTTCACTTCTGGCATGGATATCTCCTTCATCTCTGGCATGTATTTTCCGTTTCTTCCTCTAATTTTCTGTTACTTATTGTTGCTTACTTACTCATCATTTTTTTTTATTTACAGATTGTGATGAACTTTCCGATGGACAGCATGTGATGAATTTCATTTTCTTTTTATTTTCACTATATTTTATTTGACACTTGACAAGAACATGTTTTTTCTTGGTTAGGTTCCAAAGAAATGGGTAAAACTAACTTTCAATAATAAAACATGTTCTTTAAATTAAATCATGTTTTGATCCCAAGTTTTTGGCGGTGTAGAAATGGCATGTGGCAGTGCATTGTTGTTTAATTTCTTACACAAACTCCCTTTGAATAAGATGTGGTTTGCGAAAGAATTTAAACAACAACGTAATAACACTGCCACATGTCCATTTGTGCATCGCCAAAAACTTGGGACTAAAACATAATTTAATTTTCAGAAAATGTTTTATTAGTTGAAAGTTAGTCTGCCCCATTTCTTTGGAACCTAACCAAGATAAAGCATGCTCTTGTAAGGTGTTAAATAAAATATTAATTTATGCATATTAGTAATGTTTTATTAGTGAATTTAGTAATGTTCTTGTAATGTTTTATTAGTGAATTTAGTAATTTTTGTGAATTCTAGTAATGTTCTTGTAAGCATTTTCTTGTAATGTTTTATTAGTGAATTTAGTAATTTTTGTCCTATAATAGTAAATAAGGAGTTGAATTTATGAATTTTGTAATGCTAAATATGAATTTATGAATTTTGTAATGCTAAGTATAATTTGTGTGCTGTAATTGGAAAATTGGATGTCAAATTATCTGAAAATCTGGTGGTAAACTCAATATTGAATTTTGTAGCAAACTGGCTAGCAAAAATGGAGGCTAGCCCAGAAAAAAATTGTTAATAAAAAAATATACAGGATAACATACACGGATATTTAACTTAAAACCGTGTCCAAATAGTAACTGTACACGGATATTTGTTGAATATTCGTGTACGAAATAGCTACACGGATATTTGTACTAGCATTATACACGGTTCTAAGTAAAAATAGCCGTGTATGATTTGTTAGAGAGCTACACGGATTTCTTAACGAAATATCCGTGTAGAAAGTAAATGTATACGGTTGTTTGTTGAAAATCCGTGTAAAACCGCGTTCTCCTATCTTAAGTGATACGGATTTTTTTATAAATTCATAGAAAATGCTAGCATTATACACACGGTTCTTAAATACAATTAACCGTGTATGATTTGTGAGAGAGCTACACAGATTTCTTGACTTAAGATCCGTGGAGAAAAGTCTTTGTAGGGTTTTGGTATAAAATGCCTTCTCCTTCTAGCGCCGTTTTTTTTATCAAGTAATTAATACTGTCTCTCTCTCTTTGTATTGAATGCGCTGATCCGATTTCTGCAAAGGCCAGCAGCTGGTATTATCTGAGATCTTTGAAGTTTGTATTTTCTCCTCTCTATCTTTCTAAGGTTAGTGTATATATATATATATATATATATTTTTCCTTTTCTTCCTCTATTTTTATGTTACTTATTTGTACTTATTTAGATCATGTGTAATTAGTGTATTGTTGTCCAATAACCGACCTACTGATGCTTTTAGGTCCTTTGCCCGTCCAAAATTAATCCAATAGGGATTAATTTTGGATAGTCCCCGTTTTGGGACTGCTCTTTGAATATTGGGTCTCATTTAGGATGTGAACACATATTAGCGGGATTTAATTAGTAATTGAGGAAAGTTCGACGGTATTTTCCCTTAATGCTCCACGAGTATGTGGTTTTTACGCATACTTGGGGAGTTAAGGGGAAATGCTGCCGAATTTTTCTCAAATACTAATTAAATCTCGCTAATATGTGTTCACATATGGGACCTAATATTCAAAGAGTGTGTTAGGATTGTAAACCGGCCCTTTGTAAGCCTAGAATTTGGTACCAATTTACATGTTGACCATGATTAATTGAAATCATTTTTTAATTTAATTTACAGATGGATCGAAGTTGGATGTATGAATTGCGATGTGATAGTGAAGAATATTTGGGTCGCGTTGATGAGTTCATAAAATTCGCTGAGAGGTATAGAGTGAAGATGAAGGAAGCTGACATTTTGTGTCCTTGTAGAGATTGTAAATTTTTTTTAAGATTTGGGGACTCTGAAGAAATTAGAGCTCATCTGATTTGTCGTGGATTTAAGAAAAGATATACATGTTGGTTCATGCATGGTGAGAAATTTGGGGAAAGTAGTTGTACCAATAAGAATTCTAACCGTTGTGAAGAGAGCGATGAGAATGTAGAAATTTTGGATAATTTTGAACTTGATTTCAGCGATGATGATTTGAATGTCGAAAATTTTGATAATGTTGAACTTGATAGCAACGACGATGATGAGCTGGAGACGGATATCGCTGAAAATGTAGTACACGAGTATATTGATAATCTGGAGGACATGTTACATGATGTGGAAGATGAAATTAGTGATAAAAATTATGATAAATTTCAGTATTTGTCTAATGAATCCAAAAAGCCGTTGTATCCCGGGTGTACCAAATTTACGAAACTGTCAGCTGTGCTGAAATTATTTCACTTGAAAGCAGAAAATAGTTGGAGCGATAAGAGTTTCACGTCCTTATTAAAGCTTTTAGGAGAAATGCTCCCAGATAACAACGAGTTACCCCGTACAATATATCAGGCGAAGAAGTTGATATGTCCAGTGGGTTTTAAGATCGAAAGAATACATACATGTCCAAATGACTGTGTATTGTACCGTAATGAGTACGAGGCCATGCATGTTTGTCCTAAGTGCGGTGTTTCTCGGTATAAACGTAAGGACCAGGACACTACTGATTGTGACGACGGCAAAAAGGGCCGGCCTCCGGCTAAGGTGTTGTGGTATTTGCCGATAATACATAGATTCAAACGATTATTTGCAAATCCCAAAGATGCGAAGTTATTGTGTTGCCATGAAGAAGGCGCAAAAAGAACAGTAAACTAAGACACCCGGCTGATTCTCCTCAGTGGAGAAATTTTGATAGACATTTCAAAGATTTTAGTTCCGAGGTAAGAAACCTCAAGATTGTGGTGAGCACAGATGGAATGAGTCCGTTTGGAAGCATGAGCAGTCGGCACAGTACTTTGGCCAGTTCTGTTAGCCATCTACAATCTTCCTCCTTGGTTGTGCATGAAACGCAGGTATATAATGATGTCATTACTAATCCAAGGACCCAGACAACCCGGAAATGACATAGATGTATATCTCGCACCATTAATCGAGGACCTCCAAAAATTGTGGCGTGATGGCGTCCTGGTGTGGGATGCGTACATGAAAGAGACCTTTAACTTGCGGGCCATGGTGTTTTGCACCGTAAATGATTTCCCCGCGTACGGGAATTTATCGGGTTACACTTGTAAAGGAGCAAAAGCGTGCCCTATTTGTGAAGATGATACGCAGGTGCTGAGGTTCAAGAATTGTCAAAAGAATGTATTTATGGGGCACTGTAGGTTTCTTCCAATTAATCACCCATATCGTAAGAAGAAGAAGGCATTCAACGGGAAAGTTGAGCTTGGAGTGGCCCGTCGTCCATTAGATGGGAAGGGTGTCTTCGAGCGTGTTAAAAACCTTGACGTTGTGTTTGGAAAGTGTGCCACAGAAATGCCGAAGAATATTTGGAAAAAGAGGTCCATATTTTGGAACCTACCTTACTGGGAATATTTAGAAGTGAGACATTGCATAGATGTCATGCATGTTAAAAAAAATGTCTGCGATAGTTTGACTGGTTTATTATTGAACATTCCAGAGAAGACTAAAGATGGTATCAAAGTTCGAAAAGACATGGTAGAAATGGGAATACGACCCGAGCTTGCACCGCAGGAGAAAGGGAAGCGCACGTACCTACCCCCCGCAATGTGCATAATGTCGAAGAAAGAGAAAACAATCTTTTGTGAATGCCTCCGTAGTATTAAGGTCCCATCAGGGTATTCTTCGAATATTAAGAAGCTGGTGTCGATGAAGGACCTGAAACTGGTCGGTCTGAAATCTCACGACTGTCATGTTTTGTTGACACATATGATTCCTGTTGCAATTCGGGGGGGGGGGGTTTACCAAAGCCCGTTCGTCAAACCATTACGAAGCTTTGTTTTTTCTTCAATACAATAAATTCCAAAGTCATAGACCCTATAATACTGGACTCTTTGGAGGTGGAAGTCGTCGCTACTCTTTGCCAACTTGAGATGTATTTTCCGCCATCTTTTTTCGATGTTATGGTTCACCTTGTTGTTCATCTAGTGAGAGAAATCAAGATCTGTGGTCCTGTGTTCCTGCGGTATATGTATCCATTCGAGAGATACATGGGAATTTTGAAAAAATACGTAAGGAACCGACATCGACCGGAAGGTAGCATTGTAGAAGGATATTCCACAGAAGAGGTGATTGATTTTTGCACCAACTACATGACCGGTGTCTGTCCTATTGGCGTTCTAAAGTCTCGATATGAGGGAAGGCTCCAAGGAGTCGGGACAATTGGGTTGAAAGCCGTAGTTGCTGATAGAGATGAACTACAGAAGGCACATTTTTTGGTACTACAGCACATGACAGATGTTGCTCCCTATATAGATGAGCACATGACAATCCTTCAACAAGAGTACTACACGAGAAGTCAGAAGTGGCTTACCAACGAGCATAATCGTTTATTTGTAGGATGGCTGAGAGAAAGGGTGTAGTCACACCCCGATAGGGGGCCCGTAAATGAAATTGTTCGACTGCTGGGCGAAGGACCCCGAATTGTTGTTAGAACATTCCAAGGATACGAAATTAACGGATATACATTTTACACTAAAACCCAAAGTGATAAGAGCACGATGCAAAATAGTGGGGTGACGTTGGTGGCGACGTCTCAAGAATTTAGTAGATCCGGAGATTCTCGGCCCGTAATAGCATCAAAGTCGTATTATGATGTTATTGAGGAAATTTGGGAGCTCATTTACAGTCCTGACCTTAGCATTCCCTTGTTTCGGTGTCATTGGGTCGAAGACCGGGGTGTTAAAGTTGATAACGACGGGTTCACACTCGTTGATTTTAATAAAGTTGGGTATGTTGAGGATCCGTTTATACTCGCCAAGCAAGCAACCCAAGTCTTTTATGTCACTGACTCGAGTGATAATAGGTGGAGCATCGTCCTATCTGGGAAAAGAAGAATTGTTGGGGTACAAAACATCGTCGACGAAGAAGAGTATGACCAGTTCGACGAAATACCTCCATTTTGTACCGACGTGCAAACTGAGGTAGCCTCAATTGAAGAACAAGACGAAGCAAACTATTTGCGATCTGACCACAATGAAGGAATATGGGCCGAATGTAATGTGAAATCAGTGAAAAAAAAGAGAAAAAGAAAAAAAAGGCAGATGTATAATATTTATTTTGTTTAGAAAATAACTTTTTAATTATCTTGTTTGGAAACAACTTTTAAATAATATTCTAGTTAAAATATTTCTATTTCAAAACAATATTTGCAGTTAAAATATTAGTAAAATAATATTTGCAGTTAATATATTTCTATTAGGATTTGAAAATTAGTTGAAATATTAAATTTCAGTAAAAAAATATTGGCTTTTCAAACATTTCGAGTCCAAATAATACGTATACTTATTTATTATCACCTTTAAATAATATAAAAAATAACAAGTTAAACCACGCAATGTTGTCAATTACTTCACACCCGGCCTTTTATTTAATAATACGTGAGGAGAAAAGTAACGTAGACGGATTATTAACTAAAATCCACACAATAATGAGGAGAGCTACACGGATTTTTAATAAAGGCCCGTGTAAAAAGGTAATCAAACACGGATGTTAGAGTAAACGTCCGTGGGTAAAGAGTTTAGGGTTTAATGGGGAAGGGGAGCTACACGGATTGTTAAAGGTAAAATCCGTGTAGAAAAATGGAAAAATTTGGTATAAAAGGCAATCTCCTCCCGGGCCCCGGCGCCGTTTTGATCAAGTAATTCTGATAAAAAAATTAAGAATTACTTGGAAAATAATTTTGTGCTATTCAGATATGGAAAATCCTAATCCTGCGGGAAATCACAATCCTCCAAAAAATCCGTGTATAATCCGACCATGTGGACGAGGTGCTAAATGTCCGAACTGCGGGAAGAATGGTCTCAAGACGAACATAATTCATTGGGAGGATGTATGATCAGAGTCAAAATAATGATGATTTACGTAGGATTTTGGCTTAGGTTTTACATATTTTCTCACATTTATGTTTAATTAATTAGAGAAAAAGGCTACTGTCACCCTTCTTTATGTTTTATTACAGGAAACAAGTTTTGAGACTATTTTACATCAAATGGAGCAAAAATCGGGTCAATCGGATCAGCACGCTCATCGACTAAGTCCCTGTTACGGCCAGTATTGACCAATACGGACCAGGCCTAGCACAGACCAGAAGATAGCGCTGGAAGCATTTAAACCCTAACTGCCAAGGTCCTAATACGGACCGTATCACCTGATACGGCCCGTATCCGAAGGCATCTCTTGGGGAATAACTACCGACAGCTGTTTCCAGATCAGTTTCTTAGCCTCCAATCAACCTCTACACGTCCCTACACTCCTATATAAGGCCCCTGGGCAGAAGAATACATCATCTTTGTAATTAGGGTTATATTTGATTAAAGTGAGAAGAGAGGAGTGCTTGTAACCATGCCGTTCCGCGGCTAAGTTCCTTTTCTTAGGGCTAGGCAGTAAACCTTGTTACTCTTGATGTTTTGATATATATATTTCTGTTGATTATGATTTCTTGTTGTTGTGCTAAAATGCTTTTGTGATTTATTATCTCTTCATCTAATTTCAATGATCTAGTTTGAGTCCGTTAGGGTAGTGACAGTACTTTAATGGTAAGAGAAACTATTTGTATGAGTTAGCCTCGTTGAGATCTATTAGGTTTATGTGAAGAAAACCTTAGCGGGGAAACCATAAACCAGACCAACAAAACGCGTACCAAATTCCATCACATGCGTAAAGTAAATCGCAGTGATCTGTGTAGTAATTTGGGGTATTTGAGAGATCAGACATTTGCGTAAGGTAAATCGCAGTGTCCTGTGTAGAATCTCGGTGAAAGATCTGTCATTCTTGCGTAACATAAATCGCAGTGATCTATATAGTGTCTTTCATTAAAACAACAACGGGAAATCAGACGCAATAGGAATATATTGTCAAGGCGGATTGAGTGGCAATGGTGTGCCGAAACCCTAGGAATTCTCATCTCTATCTTTATTTTAATTACTTTTAATTGTTTCCTAATTTACATTGATCAACAAACATCTCTCAATTTTCAGATTTCATCTAGCCTTCCGAAAGAATGTGATTCGATCGCTCAAAGCATTGAACCAATATTCCCTGTGGATCGACCTCGAATATACTACTCGATAGGATTGTGCGCTTGCAGTCCGAACCGATAGCATTTCCGAGTTTATAAATATTAAAAGAAAAATTGCTCTCTTTTGAGTGATCAATGTACCCCCGCCACCTGTGATTGAAGTCTCTTCTCATTCAGAATTCGAATCGGATCCTGAGTCTTATGAAGGTGATTCGGATTCCGGTCCTGAGGATCCTTACGGTCCACACGGTCAGTTTGATGATCCCAAAGTTTGGTTACGGTTGAGAAGAAGCAAGAGAGTATGGGAAAATGTAAACAAGAAAGGAGGCAAGCGAGCAAGATACTTCCCTGAAAAGAGAAAAAGGGGAGGCAATTAGTGAGAAAGAATAGTTTTTTTAATTAGGGATAGAGACTTATATTGTTATATATTTTATGTTTTTGTTTTGGTACTAAGTGATGTATCCAGTAACTATTCCTATGTTATTAATATATGAAGTATTTTTATTTTTTATTCTCTTGAACTCTATTTTATTTAACTTTTTTTGTGCTGTTCACATTTTTGTACACTTTCCAAATTTGAATTTATGATGCATGTAAATAATTTAAACAAATAGATGTCTTAAAAATTTATCAAACTTGGAAAAGTCCATTTGAGGACAGACAGGTATTAGTATTTGGTTTTAAATATTAGTTCAAATATTAAATATTAATAAAAAATATTTATATTTCAAACATTTCTAGGTCAAATATCAAATATTAATTCAAAATAATACATATAATAATTCATTATCACTTCAAATAATACAAAAAATAAGAACTAAATTCACTTAATATTTTTAATTACTTTCTGCATGGACTTTTTTTTAATAATACGTGTAGATAGGGTCTTTCTACACGGACGTTCAACGTAAAGTCTGTGTAGCTCTCCTTCATTCTACACGGTTTTTAAGTTAATATCCGTGTAGAAAGAGGGTAACAATATAATAAATGATTTGGCTCGCGCCGCTTCGAGTCCTTTGCCAATCTCACCTATCTATTTCTCGAAGGCCGAGTACCCTCGTTGCGATTTCTCCAAATGCTCAACCTTCCTCTCCAACTCAGATTGAAGAACTTCTCCCGGGAGGCTGCATGTGCTTGTTCTGCCTTCAGAGGAGGGAGAAATCTGATTTGGGAGAGGAAGGTCGAGCATTTGGAGAAATCGCTTGCTGTGGAGTTGTATTTCTAAAATGAAAATGATCGCTATGACTGTTTGGTACAGGAACTCAATGCTCAATTGCAGGTTTTCAAATATCTCGGATGCAAGTTGCAAAGGCAGAGAGGGAACAAAGTTGAAGGGGAAAAAAGGTTGACGAAAAGCTGAAGGGAAAGAGGTACAAGGTAATCACACACGGATATTAAACTG
Source organism: Carex parvula (assembly GCA_025461045.1). NCBI lineage: Eukaryota > Viridiplantae > Streptophyta > Magnoliopsida > Poales > Cyperaceae > Carex > Carex parvula. The sequence continues at coordinate 902,503 of JAJGRW010000974.1, read as the reverse complement.
AAAGTCCATGTACAAAGGGTTTAGGGTTTAGATCTCTAGAAGGGTGAGCTACACGGTCTTTTAAATAAAAGTCCGTGTAGAAAGGGTAAGAGACACGGATGTTAAAATTAAAAAGGGGAGGCAACTAGAAAGGATAGTTTTTTAATTAGGGATAGATACTTATGTTTGTTATATATTTTATGTTTTTGTTTTGGTATTACGTGATGATGTATCCAGTAACTATCCCTATGTTGAAATTAATATATGAAGTATTTTTATTTTTTGTGCTCTTGAACTCTATATTAATTAACTTCCAGTTACAAATTAAGACTTGAGAGTAGGTCCGTGCGCATTTGACCTACTCTGCTTACGATGGGTTTAATCACCGTCTGTTTGCTTTAAAAGTCGTGCGGAATAGTTTAAAATTTGTTTGTTTCAGTTTCAGTTTCCGTGCGCACATATCTTATATTAGATCGGACCGTCAGCATCGTTGAACATAAAAGTTGGTCCGGTGGGCATTGGAACCTACTCCGTTCTCTTTAATTGAATGTCCGTGTAGAAATGTTATGCGAGCTACATGGACTTTTAATTAAAAGTCCGTGTAGAAAGGTATCGTACACGGACTTTTAATTAAACGTCCGTGTAGAAAACGAGGGAAAGTGAGGCGGGGAAAAGCCAACCTAGGCAAAAATTTTTGGAAAATTGGTTTTGAATTTTTGGGAGGGAGACAGGGAGCTAAAGGAGGGAAGTGCGAAAAAATTTTGATAACTGTGCGGAGGGATAGAAGGGGCTTTCATAAACTCAAATGTAACATAATATCTGTGGTTTTATCCGACCGTCTAATGATTATTATGCACGAATATTAAAGGATCTTGTGCATCATCTAGAACCAGATCTAAATAGAGATATTATGTTACCTCAGAGAGTGTGGAAAATCTACCCACCACCTCTTAAATGAAGACCTCAGGACCGTTCTTCGTTTATCGGACGGTCAACAAAGCTTGATATTTACTAATCGACATGTACATGTACAACTGTACATACGAAAATAATTCAAAAAATATATTTTTATTTTTTTTACATCTTATATGGCCAAATAATACTCATACATATTATTTTTATAAACTTTCATCATTGTATGTCCCTTCAAATTGTAAAAATATTTTTGGACCGTTCATTTTCAAGAGGAAAATCAACGGTCGATCTGCAATGAAATCATTCCATATCTGTTTTAAAATGATCAAGGGAGAACATTGAATGTAACCAACATAAAAGTTTGGAAAATTTATTATGTATGAAGTTTGATCCAGCACGAAGTGTTTGTGGCCAACGATACTTCAATCTTCAATGAACTAGATAGATGGGTAAATAAAAATAATTTTTGATCAAACTTTCACGGAAGACAAATTTTGATGGAATTTTATCTTTATTTACCCATCCATCAAGCTGTATTATCTGAGATCTTTGAATTTTAACTTGTATTATCACAAAAATCACTCTAAAAAACCGGGAGGAGATTGGGTCCGATGCCTATCGGACCTACTTTCATGTTCAACGATGATGACCGTCCGATCTAATTTAAGATATGCGCGCACGGAAATTGAAACAGATACGAACGAATATTAATCTATTCAGCACGACTTTTAAAGCAAATAGACGGTGATTAAACCCATCGTAAGCAAATACGAACTAATCAGATAAACTTTTTTTCAACGATGATGACCTACTTTTAATATGTTATGTACGAGAGCAGCTTGTGTCCGATGTCCATTGGTCCCAAAGTGAGTTCGATGGGCTCTATGACCGTCCGATCTATCTCAAGATCTGTGCGCACGTAAATTAAAGAAGGCGCAAAAGTTCTGGCGGGAATCAATCGTTGTGTACGTATTTTTTAGGGGAGCAACTTGGGTCCGATGCCATCGGACTCAAAGTGGGTTCACGCCAGAACTTTCGCACCCAGCAGCTTGGGTCCGATGCCCATCTGTTTTACTATTGATTCCCACCAGAACTTTCGCTCCATCTTTAATTTACGTGCGCACGGATCTTGAGATAGATCGGACGGTCATAGAGCCCATCGAACTCACTTTGGGTCCAATGGGCATCGGACACAAGCTGCTCTCGTACATAACATATTAAAAGTAGGTCATCATCGTTGAAAAAAAGTTTATCTGATTCGTTCGTATTTGCTTACGATGGGTTTAATCACCATCTATTTGCTTTAAAATTCATGCAGAATAGTTTAAAATTCGATCGTATCTGTTTCAGTTTCCGTGCGCACATATCTTAAATTAGATCGGACGGTCATCATCGTTGAACATGAAAGTAGGTCCGATGGGCATCGGACCTACTCCGTTCTCTTTAATTGAACATCCGTGTAGAAATGTTATGCGAGCTACACGGACCTTTAATTAAACGTCCGTATAGAAAGGTATTCTTACACGGACGTTTAATTAAACATCCGTGTAAAAAGGTTTTTAATTTGCAATTCCCGGAAATTATTCTATGTTAAAGCTAGCTTTTGTAATTATTTTGTAAAGTCCCCATAAATTATTTATTCTTTATATCAGGTAAGTATTAATTTATGTTTTCAAATCAGATTATTTAGACAGCATTAAGTATTTTACTTAGAATCAAAGTTTTAAATATTAAAGGTTTTTAAGTAATAACCTTTGTAGTGCTTATTTATTGTTGCATGTTGTTGTTTTGTGCTGCTAATTCATATCTATAAAAGTATTTATTTAGATAGCATGAAGTATTTAACAAAAAAGAAACTGTGTAAAAAAAAAATTGTTGATTAAAGAACAAAATATATTACATAAAAAAGGCCCTCATACATCATACCAAAAGAAAGGATCCTCATACATGTACCACAAATTTAAAGAAAAACTACAAAATAACTAGAAAGGAAACAAAAAAAAAATAACTTAATTAAACTAGTTAGATGGTGGTGGCTGCCTTGGCCTTGTAATCCAAGGGAAGAATGGTCTGGCTGGATTGCCCCTACTTATGTAGGGCTTTGGTGGTGGGTGCCCCCTTGGGCTTCGCCGTGGCACACTTGAGGGGGGCCATGGCCATCCTCTTCACGTAGGGAGGAGGCATTTCGAAGTCGGGAGGGACTGCGGGAACTTCGGCAGGGACTTCGAGAGGGACTTCGGGAGGGTTTGAGGGGGGCCGTGGCTCTGGCACATTTGGTGGTGGGTGCCCTCTTGGGCTTCGCCGTGGCACACTTGAGGGGGGCGGTGGCACGGCCATTTGAACATTCCAAATCTCAATCGGGGTTTCTCAGATTATATAGAATTTTGAAGAGTCGTTTCGTCTTCTCCTTAGAAATAATAAAAAGGCAACTTTTCGAATTCCGTCGTGGAATTGTTCAAATTAAACAAAACTTAAATAAATAATCTGATTTTTATACTTTTATCACGGACGTTTAATTACATGTCCGTGTATAATTGTAAAAAGACACGGACGTTTAATTAAACGGCCGTGTCGAAAGGTATTCGTGCACGAGTGTCGTTGCAATGTCCGAAAAGGTATAGACACGGATGTTAAAATCAAGTCCGTGTCGAAAGGGTCTTTCTACACGGACTTTCGCATTAAAGTCCGTGTAGCTCTCCCTCATTCTACACGGTTGTTAAATTAATATCCGTGTCGAGAGGGTCTTTCTACACGGATATTTGATAAAAAGTCCGTCTATATCTTCTACTTCCTCTCTACACGGAGTTTAGATCAAATGTCCGTGTATAAAGGTGTTCCAACACGAATGAATTAAGTGAATTGTCCGTGTAGAACTAGGTTTACAATACATATTACGCGCCTGCTCTTCCAAATTTTTCATAACTTAGCTCGCGCCTTCAATTCTTTTCCACACATTTCGAAACTCAGCTCGCGCTGCTTCGAGTCCTTCTTCCCCACCTCACCTCGATTTCGTCACCTCTCCTGTCCAACCAACTCTCCGGTCTGACAACCTACCTCTTCTTTCTCGGGGAAACGCTCAACACCTCAATTGCGAAGAAATCTTGGTATAAAAGTTTTGGTATTTACTGCATGTATTTACTGTATTTACTTTGGTATTTACTGAAAAAGTTCTATTTTTTTTTATAGAACCATGTCGATTTAGAATGAGCACGTAGATATGATGGAAGAAGGCGAGCACCAAGCTGCTGCCCAATCAGGTTCGGCCAAAAGGAAAAGAGGTCCGACAATGTGCGCGTCCACGTCCGAGGCAAAGCAACTGGACATCGAGTTCAGTAAAAATGGGTGTGCGAAGGGTACAAGACGAGCTGAGTACGGAAATTATGTGTGCAATTTGGTGAAGCAAAAGGCAGACATCCTGGTAGAGAGATGGGATCAGTTTTCGAAAGACCAAAAGAACGAGTGGTGGAACATTGTGAAGGTGAAGTACCTAACCAGTTAATATCTTTTTTTTAATTGTACATGAACTTAAATGCAGTAATTTGGGTGTCAATGCAGGCTCAGTGGAACATCCCGGATGACATCCCGGAGGTGGTAAATGATAAGACCTTGAAGATAATGAATGAAGCTTGGAAGCAATTCAAAAGCACGCTGAGTACGGATTGGATGGATCAAGGTAAAAGCCCGGTAGGCTACTATCCTTGGGTGACTCAAGAGAAGTGGGAGAAGTTTGTGGAGATGAAGAGCACGGACGAGTTCAAGGTATGTAAATTCAGCAAAATTACCTTTTTTCCTTTATCGATTAGAATTATGTTGGTAAATGGTGTCCGAAATAGACACCCTGTTGCTGTTGTTCCAATCATATATAAATGTGAAATGGTGTTTATTTTGAATAACTGAATTAATATGAAGTTGAAATGGTGTTCCACTCACAACTTGTAATTTTTTTGTTTGCTTTTTAATTGGTTTATTTACTTTTTAATAAATAGAAAATATTAGGCTAATTTTTTTACTTGGATGTGTGAAGAAAAAAAGGGAGGAGGGCAGGAGGATCGTAGGAATGAACAAGTATCCGCACAAGTTGGGGTCGGGTGGTTACCAGGGTAAAAGGGAGGAGTGGGCTAAAATACTGGAGTTGAACAAAGACGTTGACTCACCCGTGGTTAGGATCAAAAATCCTAGGGCCCAAAATTGGACGTTGGCAAGGTCTGAGTTAACCGCTGATGGGAGAATCGTACTACATCCCGCGTTGCAACCCGTGGCTCAGAGAATGGTAAGAGTCGTTCGTTAGAACTATGTGTAATTCAAGCGTGTTAAAAACTTTGTGTACATCACTAATTCTTTTGCTATAACTAATTTTTCTATTCACAGTTGGAGGTGGAGGAGGAGGTCAATTCCGGTGCCCGGTCGGTCGAAAGGCAAGATGACTCCTTGTCCATAGCGCTCGGGAATCCAGAACACCCTGGTCGAGTAAGGGGCGTAGGTGCCTACAGGGGCTGGAAGGACGTATTCAATGGACCAAAACCTCGAAGGAAATCTCGTGCGAAAGTGAACAAAGACGAGATAGTTGCGCAATTGCGCAAGGAGGTGAGCGCCGAGTACGACACAAAGATGAAGGAGTTGGAATCAAGGTTGCGTGCCGATTTTACAGCTATGGCGCAGCCAGCCGAGCAAGCACCTCCCACCCCGACGGGAGTTCGGCGAAGTAGTCAGGCATCCGGGACGTTCGGAGACGATTTGGATCATCTAAAGGTAATCACTACTTGTTCGTATTCTAAAGGCAATTACTACTTGTTGGACATTATTGGGAGGTATTTCAACCGTAGCGCTGTTTTTTCAGCCGTTCCGTTATTGGGAGGCAATTACTACTTGTTGGACACTATATGGCCATATCGCCATTTTTTCAGCCGTTCCGCTATGACGCGATAAACGCTATTTCAACCTTTGATTTATATGAATGAATGTATATATATTTCAATTTAAAAATAAATTCTGACATGAAATTGCAGGACGCCACAGCATGCGAACTCGTCTTGTGGCTCGGGAATAAGCCTCTGGTATGTGCTAAGGGCATGGTACATCCAGCAGCCGACAAAGTGCACAATGAGCAGCTACTTCCCGGCCATGCCGCCGTACAGATTGACAATGTCTTGAAGGGATGGGAGCACATACCTCTTCCTGTCCCAATTAAGGGGAATGGCATGCTCTGTGTCGATGATGCCCGGCTGTCATTCATGCAATGGCCCAAGAATCAGATTATTTTGGATCAGGTAATGCATAAATAGTCAAGTTATTTTGTTACATTCAAAGCACTTTCTTTTCAAATACTTGAAAAAGGTAAAAAATTTCGATACAGACAGGAGGAGATGATGGTAGTCGCACGGAGGGCGTGATGTCACCGGTACAGAGGGACAAAGCGGAAGGACCTTCCCAAACAGTTGCTGACCCTGCTGCCGGAGCAGCAGTTGCTGACCCTACTGCCCAACCAGCAGGCCATGACCCTTCTGCCCAAACATCAGAACCTGACCCTACGGCCGGACGAGTAGTTGCTGACCCTACTGTCGGACCAGCAGGCCATGACCCTCCTGTCCAACCAGCAGGACCTCCACCTCGTCTGCTCACCGAGGAAGAATACAAGCTCCTTCCTGGAAAGGATTTGCGGGATCTCCACGACCGCTTGATTGCGGCACTCAAGGACATGACGGAAGTCATCATACATGTCCCTCCGGGGATATTTCTACATGATGGCTCGACTGTAATGCTGTCGTTCACCGACTTCAAGGACTTTCTACATGCCTCGGGGTCCGATAAATGGCTCGATGTGGGGTACATCACCATTTTCCTCATGTTAGTGACCAAAAATTGTTTATATCATGTGTATAGCACTGAAGAATATATTCTAATGTCATATGATAATTTTTCAGGAGGCTAATCAATAGTTGTCAATGCAAGGGCAAACAGAACTTGTGTGCTTTTCTGGACCCCAGCGTACTTAGTGCGACTTTTGTGAAAAATGCTCCGAAGGAGCCTATGAATTACCTGTGTGGCGCGATGCTCCAAGCTACTAAGGCGAAGAAGAGATTTCTTCTCTTGCCATACCACCAGATGTTAGTTCTAACCTTGTGATTAAATATATAAATAATTGAAATCACACCATCAAGTCAAGCAAACACGTGTCTCACTATTATATATGCCAAAATATCTGGGTACTGTATGCTAAGATCCTATAATTCTTCTCCTCCCACAGCGGACACTGGTGTTTGATCATCATTGTGCCTTGCATGAGTGCGGTTTACTTGATAGATTCTTCACAGCCCACAGAAAGGATCCCATTTAGCAAGTGCAAATCAATCTACCCGTATGTGCAAAAGTAAGCAATAATCTTTCACTATGTTTGATTTTTTCCCAATTATAACAAATTGTGGAATTGCTAATTAGAGTCACTCCATTTTGTAAGGGCTTTTGCTGCATACGTTACAAAAGGAGGATTGCGCAGCACAGACAAGAAATTGGGAAATAGGTTGACTTGGAGGTGGTGGCAGGTGAGCACAACACAATTCTATAATTTCATATTTTGTTCAAAAAATTATTGTCATTCTAACATAGGCCGCTAAATGTAAATTGTAGAGCCCGCAACAGAAGGCGGGTTGGGAATGCGGATATTACATGATGATTTCCATGCTTGACTTTGTCGAAAGAATGCAATTCACATTTCCAGATGTGGTATGTAATTCATATTAATTGTGCCTATATAATCATATTATGCTTACTTATAATTCTCATTTCATTAAATTAGCAATTGATATTTGCGACTGTCTTGCATCTACCTTTTATTGTTACTAACTAATACCAAATTATAATTGTAGCAACCATCAAAGCTAACTGACACTACTAGAATAATCGTTTTTTGCATGCCCGGCACCAGTTTTTTGCATGGTTGAGACGGCTCATGCAGAAGAAATGGCGTTTGTTGACTTTTTAAACTTTTTGCATGCGAATCCCCATGTAACAGGTATCGCATGCAATTGTGTGAAGCGCAACCATGCAATTGTGTGATGTTCTGCCATGCAAATAAGTTTTGAAGGTCAGATATTATAATTAATTCGAGGTCCATGCAACAACTCAACTCCATGGACATGCAACAACTTAAAAACTTAGTAGTGATTATATTTAATTAAGGTCCATGCAACAACTCAACTCCCTTCTCATGCAACTACTTAACCACTTAGTAGATATTATATTTTATTAAAGGTCCATGCAACTGCTTAACTCTATGGCCATATTATATTTTATTGAAGGTCCATGTAAATAGTCCACTATCACTCGCATGTAAATAGTCTGGACTGAAGTTCGAAACAATTGCATGGGATTAACCATGCAATAGTTTATTTACTGGACACAGATTCATTTCTGTTTATTTGATATCTCCTTTTCAATGAAGCTTTTAATTAAAATTCACAACAGCACGAATAATAGCAGTATATAGTAATTCAATACTTTGATAACTTAATTAAATTCTTGCATTTAGAACAAACCTTCCAAAATAATGGAGGAACAAAAACAATTGTACAAAAGATGTATATATCAACACACATACAACTTTTGATTAACCAATATTAAAACTCTTGAACGGAAGCATATCGAGGGCCTAGAAACCAAATTCATCCTCATCTTGGTCCATGTCCAACTCTTCGTCACTTGAAAGTTCAATTTGGTTGACCTCTTCCTCATCCTCATCCTCATCTTGCGACATTGCATCGTCTACTAGCTCGAACTCACCTTCAAGAGGGGCCAAACCATCCCAATCAAATTCTTCGCCATTTGAAACCTCAATTGCATGATCCGGCATTTCATCTTGGAAAAATTCTAGGTTAGCATCGACTTCGTCATCGGCACGAAACCTCCCCTTCGCGCTAGTTTTCATTGCCACCCACCATTGTTGTCTTTCAACTTTATCTGATGCGTAAGGAAGGTAGAAAACTTGGATTGCTTGAGGTGCCAATATAAATGGTTCATAATTTTTAAGACGAGAAGCATGTTTAACCTCCACAATTCCATATTGGTTGTCCACCCTTACACCATTTGTTATGTCAAACCAATTACACTTAAAAAGAACGACCTTGTTGAATCCATCATAATCTAGCTCAATTACCTCTTGGAGAAGTCCATAGTAGTCTTGTGGTGTGTCATTTCCATCCCACTCCCCTTTAATGCAAACACCGCTACTATTTGTTGACTTGTTTTGCCCATATGCTTCCGTGTGAAATCGAAAGCCGTTAACTTCATATCCACCGTAGCATTTCACTTGTTTTTGTGGCATGAGTGCAGCCTTTCGGATGTAGAGGTCGCAATCACGATCGGATAGTACCTTCTTCCGTAGCCAATCTGCGAACCTATCTTCACGAACTTTGTCCAATTGCTGTGCCGATCTGGCTTGTCCAGAGTTTAGCATGCATGCATCAAACTCTCTACACATTCAAACATGTCAAAATACAAGAGATTAAGGTTGTGTTTAGAATAGGTACTTTTGAAATCATCAAAATAAACATGTCATAAGATTGTACCCTAGAAATTTAATTTTTATTTCTGGACAATTGAGGATGACATATGTGTGTGCAGCTTTAAATTCCTTCTCATCGAGAGTCCTTCGGTCCGACCGTGTCCAAAAACGTCCCGCATTATCAAATATCGATAGGCGTCTCCGCAGAGGGTTACTCGTTCCAACCCCTTGTTGCTTAGTTTTAGAATTCTCCGCAAAATAACGAGTGCAAAATGAACCAATTTCTTTAACAATTGTTGCCTCGACGATTGAACCCTCGACACGCGCCTTGTTCGTGACCTTCTTCCTCTGTTCTTTGTTTCGTCTGTAACAATTACAAGTGTTTAGATATAGAAGCAATAAGTGAATCACAAAGAAAGAGATTAAGAAAACACACACCTTTCACATGCATACATCCATCGAGCCCCTACCGGTCCACCCAATCTAGCCTCTTCACACACATGGACCACAAGATGCTCCATAGAATCGAAAAATGCCGGAGGGAATATCTTTTCCATTTTGCACATTGTGACCGCAATATCCTTTTCTAATTGATCAATACGGGATGGATCAAGCTCCTTGGCGCAAACCTCTCTAAAGAAGCTTGAAATCTCGCACAAAACATTCCATACGTAATCAGGGACAAAGTCTCGAAATGCAACCGGAAGAAGTCGCTCCATGAACACATGCAAATCATGGCTTTTTAGCCCATTTAATGTGTTTGTTTTGAGGTTTACACATCTTGACCAACTCGATGCGTATCCATCGGGGAACTTGACATTCTTTTTGAGCCATATTAAAACCTTCCTCTTATTTTGTGGAGAGAGTGTGAAGGGAGCCTTTGGTTTTTGCATTTTTCCGGGATGATCCGGGTACGGTATTAGATTCTGAATGGAACGATTGCAAAGAAGAGCCAAATCTTTCCGTGCCTTTTCATTATCCTTGTTTTTGGCCCCCATGCCTAGAACTGTGTAAATCAAATTTTCCGCGAAATTCTTCTCCACATGCATCATGTCAATGTTGTGTTGCAACAAATTGTCTTTCCAATACGGCAAGCTCCAAAAAATACTCTTCTTTGTCCAATGGTAGGTGACACCATAACCTGGAAACTGGTCAAGGCCAATCTGTTTACCCTATTTCATCCTCCCTAGTTTATTTACCATCGCGAGCCGCTCCTCTCCCGTTATTTTTCGTGGTGGTCTATCAAAATCTACCATACATTTTTGGAAATTATTCTTATCGCGACGAAATGGGTGATCCAGAGGCAATAAGCATCTATGACAACCTCACCATGTAAATTTCCCACCATACTTTAGTCGGAATGCCTTTGTTGCACCCAAGCAATGAAAACATGCTAATCGGCCTTTAGTACCCCACCCACTTAGCATCTCCAACGCGGGGTAATCGTTTATCGACCAAAGAAGTGTTGCTTTCTTTGTGAAATTCTCTTATTTAGACACATCCCATTAACCGCTCCATCCTTCCACAATTTGTTCAATTCATCAATTAAAGGTTCAAGAACAATGTCAATGTCCCGACCCGGATGCTTAGGTTCCGGAATGACAAGCGCGAGAAACATGGTATCTTCTTTCATTATCATTCCGGGTGGTAGGTTATACGGAAAAACTAAAACCGGCCAACAAGAATATGGAGATGCATTTGAGGTCAATGGCATGAACCCATCCGTCGTTATCCCCAACCAAACATTTCTCACATCTTTAGCAAATGATGGATATTTCTGTGCGAAGTGCTTCCAAGCCTCACCATCTGCGGGGTGCACCATAATTCCGGGTTTCTCACGAAAACCTTCCTTATGCCATCTCATTTGGACCGCATTGAAGTGGGTAATGTACATCTTTTACATTCTTGGGGTGATAGGTAGATAACGAAGTATCTTTTGTGCAATCGGTTTGGCATTCGTATTTGATCCCATTGGCTTATATCTCGGTGTATGACATACATCACAACTTGTCTTGTCCTCTCTATCCTTATAGTAGAGCATACAAAAGTTTGGGCATATGTCTATATTCTTATGCTCCATGCCGAGCGGCTCGACCAATCGATTGGCTTGATAGAAGTTTTCCGGCATTTTTCCACTAGGGGGAAGCACGCTTTTGATAAGACTCATCATCCCATCAAAGCATTTTTGGCTCAATTGATGTTCCGACTTCAATGCGAGTGCTTGTGTAACGGCCGATAAGATTGTGTGTGATTTGCATTTCAATTGGCCCGTCATGTTCTCTTCCCAAAGCGGTGTATCCGATGCGGCCAACATGTCGAAGAATCTTTTGGCCATTCCGGTAGGTGTATCCTCCTCCCAATTGAAATCTTGCCCAGCGGCTGCCCTTACCATATCCGCTCCCACTTGATAATTGTCATTGATCAAATCTGATGGTGGATGGTGCGGGACATGTTGAGATGTCTCCTCACGTTCCTCCCCGTGTGCGTGCCAAATTTCATATCCAGGACGAAAGCCGGATTGGTAAAGATGGATTCTCACGGTTTGTAATTCTTTGGTGTTGAGGTTTTCACATTTCATACATGGACATAAGATACATTCCTTGCCATTGAGGAGAGTCACAACCGAGGGGTCGGATTTCGCTAAATCAACAAATTCTTTCACACCCTTTATGAACTCGGGTAGTAGCTTTCCATTGACATTTAGTCGATTATACATCCATCTACGATCTGTTGCCATTTAACTATTAAATTGTTGGACAAGAGGTATGAGTTAGCAAATAATTTGACTACATTTGAAATATGGACAAATTATGGTAATAGTTTAATTTGGAGTATGTACAATAACAAATAATTGAAATAAATTAGCAAACATCAATTTTTTACTGTGAATAATAGAAATAAGGTGTAGGTTTTGATAAATGTAGGACAAATTAACAAATCCCGGGATCGGTGTCAAATAATGATGTACCCGGGGGAAATAAATGTAGGACAAATTAACAAACATCAATCTAAACCCTAATTGGGACAGTGAACCGGGACTCAAAAGAGTACTTACCTCACTCTCTAAAAACGATTTGATATACAATGCCATTACCTCTTAAAAAAACGAGCTCAAAAGAGTACTTACCTCACTCTCTAACCTCCTACGAACTGCAGCTCCCTTCTATGGTTCAGCGGATTAGAAAGACTCCAAGGGGTTTTCTGTGATCTTGGGATCTTGCAGCCAAATCACTAGCTAAAGGGACGCTTTTTGGTTGGCTTTTTTGGCGGAGACACTATGACCTATTTTGCGGAGAGACCAAGTGTAAAAACGATTGATTAGAACAATGAAAACGACCTCTTGGGGTAAAATTACAGAGAGCAATTATTTTTTATATCGGAATACCGATGTAAATAATGGTACATCCTTTTGGGGTAAAATTTGTTTTCTTGGCGTACCCCCAGTGTACGCATCATATTAAACTGCACCCTATGTAAATCCTTGTGTGACATACACACAATAAAAGAAAATGAAGACTTGGAAAAAAGAAGAGCACATAGTTTTCACATAAGGCTCACATCCTACTTACTGTCTTCACATCCTACTTAGAAATTAACATAGTTTGACATCCTACTATACGGCATCCAATACATCATACTAAACACATCACATCCTACTTAATATTATTACAAATTACTGCTTAAATCTTGATCATGTGACTGCAGTGGGTCGTCTCCCCCCCCCACCCCCGCTGGCGCCCCCACCATCATTTCCCTTTGATGACCCCCCTAAAAAGCAAGGAGAAAATGTTTGTTAACAATGATTCAAACATACTTAGTTGTTTTCATAAATGAGGCAGGATTGAGGTCAGGAACTTACGTGAAAAGTTGTAAGAGGCGCTCCAGTCCGCTTGAAGAGCTCTGCAAATAATTTTTTGTTTTGTTCCTCCTTCTTCTTAAACTCCTCACGGTCTGCATTGTGTCGGGCCTCTTGGGCAGCAATGTTAGCCAATAACCTCCTTCGTTCAGCTGCCACCTGAGACTTAATCATCACTACCACCTGAGACTTGGTGAATGTTGTACTGTCATCTTCAGCCGAGGTGGCAGTGCTCTTGGCATGATCCGACAATGTAGCATCCTCTTTAGCCAATTCTTTGTTCCCTTTGCATGTTCTCGACCGGTGTCCAAAGCCGAACAAGCGGCCTTTAGCATCCTCTCCATCAACGGCAATATCCCATAGATCCTCGTCAGACATACGTGCACTGTAATTTTCCTTCAAATCCTTATATAGAGCCTGCATTTGACAAATAAGAATTCTATTTTTAGTAATCACTTTTTGGGAATGAATTGGTTCAGGTCAGAGTGTAAGGGTACCGGGGATTTATACCAAAAGGGATAAAAGTAGGTTACCATTTTTTCTTCTGCCTTCTTGTTTACGTAAACCTTTCCAGCGTGCGTTTCCTTCGTGTGAATACGATCGAAAACCTCCTTCAGAGTGACAGACGATCCTTCTCGGATACCTGCAGTTACAACATTTGATAATGAGTTTTAAGTAATTAATAAACATAAAATTTGTCAATGGAAACCTACAAAATATAAAATAAAAGGTACCATCTTGCACTTGTGACGAAACAGTGACCTGGAACCACCCAGGTGATGGATGACCGACCCATCCTTTGTTTTGTTATTCCGGTTGGTGGATGACATTTTATCCCATTTATCCTTCGACCAAATAAGACACAACCCCTTCCAGTGTTGCGGATTCTTGCACCATTGAGGCGGGAAGTCTCATCACAGTAACTTGTCCTCTGTGTATTTCTTTGTGTACTTGCCCCTCAGTACTACCAACTCACGATTGTATGCATCTGCTGCAATTGTCTCAAAGACTTGCAGACAGCGTTTCACGCTTTCCCCCTCCCCCCAAGAATAACTCTGCAAGAATTTTTTTAGTATTTCCAGCCTCGCCTTAACGGGAAACATATTGTAAGTCCTATATGGGCCCGGCATATTCTCCAAAGTTAGGACCCTTATCATGGCAACCACCCTTGTGCAAACAGGAAGGGATGTGAACTCCGCATCACCGACAACAAACAATTGAGGTCTACTGCCAAAATGTGATGGTTTACGACCCTTGGCCATACCTCGGCCCCGCCTCACATCAGACTTCTGCCCCCTTACCCTCCTTCTTTTTGCCTGGCCCTCAGCCCCTGTGGCATTCTCATCGTCAAGTTCCCTTCCCGAGGCTTCCATTGCTTCCTCACAGTCACGAAGTGCAATGCGTTTGCACCCTCTCTTACCACCGTCGTCATCCACGACCGCTGGATGCGTGCTATCCTCCTCCGAATCAGCTGTGTCTTCACCGTACTCTGACTCTCCCTGCTGAGTGGCATCAGACTCGGGCCAATCATCCCATTCGGGATCACCGGCCTCCGGCTGTAGCGGTGAATTGGGGACTGAATTGGGGGTTTCTGACAATGAAAAACATATTAAGAAATATAAATTCTGACTTTCATCCAAAGGAAAAATCTAGGGAATGAAACCTGTGTATGTAACTCAGTCCGCAATTTTTCTAGATTGTTTGAAATTGTGAGATATAGGAAGGGTTCAAGTGAACTTTCTTATTGGAGGCTGGATATGCACAATGATTTAACTCATATTTGGGGCAATAGACATGACAACTCAATTACAAAAACAAAGGAAAATTTATTAAACCGTACCTTTGCTCGATGAGTCAGACGTTGATGAGCCACGGCCTCTTTCGGTCATGTCAGGTTGTTGAACCACCGAGTTGGGGGTGCCCGACTTGGGGGGTGTTCCTACAATCAAAATGAAAGCCCATTAGAACATTCAGCAGGTTGCCAATTTTGCTTAATAGCTTACAACATATATAAATCAAGTTATTGAGAAATTATCAACTTAACCATGTTAAAATAAGTCATCAATTCCAGCATCACAACCTAACCATTATTAAACTCCTTAATTTATAAAATTCAAGCTAGGCTAATAGCATTATTATACTCCTTAATTAATTAGCTACATAACCTGATCTATCTCATACGTAGCATCTTAATAGGGTTACTCTGACTTAGAGGGTATGACAGCTCTGCAAATAAGACGGTACCTTGGTCAGCTTGTGACGGATCTGGCTTGTTGAACCTCGATGAGCGGCGGGTGGGGCTGCACGTGCTCAACCTGCTGCGTTTGGCTCGGCCTCTGACTGTGTTAGGCGGTGGGCAGCAGGTTGGGAATCCTCTGACGGTGGAGGTGGCAGGTCATGGTCACAGTTGATTCAGGTTGCTTGGGGGGTTCTGACTTAGAGGGTGCTGACATGGAGGGTGCTTGTCGCGAGGGTGCTGAATTGGAGGACTCTGGCTCTACCTCTTGCTGCAGTATCGGCGGTGGCACATCGCGTTGCACAGTTTCTGCTGCGACAGAGGGCTCAACCGGGGGTCCTACAACCAAATTGGAGACCACTATTATAGTTTCAAAGTGGTATTACCTTATATATTTTTATCATCTAAATTGAAGAATAGATACATAATCCCAATATAGTAGCTTATCCCAATATAGATACATTATCACAATACAGTAAAAGGGTACTATTTTAATCCCAATGTAGTAGCTTATTTGAATGGTTCTGACGTGCACTGTTTTAATAGCTTAAGAAGAGCAAAAATTACAACCACACATCAATGCACTATTTCAATTATTCCCAAAAAAGGGCATTACAAAATATAAGCCTTGGTGAGAATTACTTAACTTTTCTTTATTTGAATGGTTTGGACTTGTACTGTTCTGACTTGTACTGTTCACTATTTCTATTAATGCCTAAGTGCGAATTAATTATCTTCTTCTTTATTGATAATATAAGCAAAGACTGCATTTAATTATCAAGGGTAAAACTGGTATCAAGACAAAAACAGATTCTTCAGCACTTAATATAGTGTTTTCAGACTTGAAAATAGCATCGCCCTTACAAAATAATCCTTGCTTAGTAGCTTAGTTTGTCAAGAATTCTAAAATTACAGCTCTAAAATGTATAAGACGGTACCTTGGTCAGCTTGTGACGGATCTGGCTTGTTGAACCTCGATGAGCGGCGGGTGGGGCTGCACGTGCTCGACCTGCTGCGTTTGGCTCGGCCTCTGACTGTCTTGTCAAGTTGCTGTGCCGGTGGTGGATTAGGCATTGGCACAGCTGCTGGGGTCTCGGGTGTGTTAGGCGGTGGGTCAGCAGGTTGGGAATCCTCTGACGTTGGTGATGGCAGGTCATGGGCAACAGGCAGTGGATTATGCAGAGGCACAGTTGATTCAGGTTGCTTGGGGGGTTCTGACTTAGAGGGTGCTGACATGGAGGGTGCTTGTCGCGAGGGTGCTGAATTGGAGGACTCTGGCTCTACCTCTTGCTGCAGTATTGGCGGTGGCACATCGCGTTGCACAGTTTCTGCTGCGACAGAGGGCTCAACCGGGGGTCCTACAACCAAATTGGAGACCACTATTATAGTTTCAAAGTGGTATTATCTTATATATTTTTATCATCTAAATTGAAGAATAGATACATAATCCCAATATAGTAGCTTATCCCAATATAGATACATTATCACAATACAGTAAAAGGGTACTATTTTAATCCCAATGTAGTAACTTATTTGAATGGTTCTGACGTGTACTATTTTAATCCCAATACAGTAGCTTATCCCAAAATAATCCTTGCTTAGTAGCTTAGTTTGTCAAGAATTCTAAAATTACAGCTCTAAAATGTATAAGACGATACCTTGGTCAGCTTGTGACGGTTCTGGCTTGTTGAACCTCGATGAGCGACGGGTGGGGCTCGACGTGCTCGACTTGTTACGCTTGGCTCGGCCTCTGACTGGCTTGTCAAGCATCTGTGCCGATGGTGGGTTCTCGAGAGTGTTAGGCAGTGGCAACTTGGGTTGGGAATCCTCTGACGGTGGAGGTGGTGGTGGCACATCTGCTTGGGTTTTGTCGGATTTATTGAGCCTTGAACTTTTTCGGCGAAATGAAATCATGTAATTATTGTCAGCCATGTATTCTGTGATTTTAAATACAACAAATGAAAAATAAGTATAAATAGAACAAATGAAAAATAAGTAGAACACTTTTCCAATTTTAAATCTTTTTCTTCCACCACTGTACTGGAATGCATGGCAAATACTAATCATCCTAATATAGCAAACCCTAAACCCTAAAATTCAAGAAATTCAGGAACTAATTTATTAGCAAACCCCTAAACCCCTGAACCTTGCCGGGATCTTGAACTAATTTAGCAAACCCCTAAACCCTAAAATTAAAAAAAATCAGGAAATTCACAAATACCTAAACCCTAAAATTCACTACAGATTGCGGGTGGGGGTGGGGGTGAGGGTTGGGGTTTGTTAGATCTATGGTACTTACCACTTGACGGTCGATCCCTCCTCTGATATCAGATCGATCGACACTACAAAGACCTAGCGCGACTTGGGTAAACTCCGATAGGCGACGGCGACTCAGCGAGGGAGACCTTTGAAGACGAAGGGTTTGTGGGAGAGCGACGCCCAGAGTTTTTGAGAGAGAGGAAGGGCTTACTGTGATGGAGTGGGATTTCAAAAAAATGCGCTAAGTCCTGAAGTATTCTCGTGAGCATTAAGTGGGGAGACGCTCTTTTCATGCACTCTGCGGTAGCGGAATCTGAAGTACTATATCGAGACCGTTTGATTAGGCTCTGACGCGAATTATGATGGATAATGTGTATCAAGAACGGCCCGATCAGAACGGAAATATTCTATTACCTTAGAGAAAGACGTGCTGCATTTAGTTGGGAGACCTACCCACTCGGTGCTCTTTAGCATCAGGTACCGTAATACTTAAGTTTCAATCAGAACGGTTCTGATCAAATCCTAGCACGACCATTGAAGCACCATATGCAACCTCTAGGGTCAGATTTAATAGTATATGTTGCGTTATTCCAGAGTGTATTCACCCTATACCAATATACAATTTCAAATCATTATATCATGTCCATTTATCGCCAATCGGACGGCACAAGAGCTGCAGCTGTGATGAATATGTATTGGTATGTACATAAACTATTTTGAAAAAATACGAAAATGCCTTTTTTTTGTTTTATTACAACACATCTGGCCAAATAATAATTAATAACATAATTTTATAGAATTTCATATTTTTTTTAACCCCTTCAAATGTTAAAAACAAAATTGGACCGTCCATTTTGCGCTCCAATTTTGAACGGTCGATCTGCGATGAAATGACTCAGAATTTATTTTAAAATGATCAAGAGTTAACATAGAACCTAGTTAGTGCAAAATATAATAAGTTATGTTATATATTGGTTTCGATCCACCGCAAAGTATTGATAGCCATTTGATGTTTTGATGTTCTGTCGAGTGGATGGAGAGGTGAATAAATACTTTACTTGATGAAACTTACCCGCAAGACATTAAATACAGTGTTCTTCGATTCCAACGGTACCGATCGATCTCCGGGACCATTATTTTATTACATATTCATTACCCCTTCCATCAAGAGTTTATGTTTCATATTGATACATAGAAGATGTCATCCATATATATGCAACTCACATTTAATTGCAAGAATAAATTTTATGTATAAAATCATCTTATTATGAAATAAATTACAACATTGTTATTCATTATTGTATAACTATTATTATTATTATTTTCATTATTTCTTTAATTATAACATTGACATTAATTCTCACTAAATACATAAAATACTAATCATATACTATTATGCATCAAGAAACAAGGAAATACAATAATAATTTTTTAATTAAATCTACACATTCAACTTAAAAATAACAAACAAAATTATTAAATTTCTGAAATTAAATATACAATGACTTATATTAATGATCTACAAGTATTCATCATATTAATCACAAAATATATATTTTCAGATCAAGTTGCTGTGTACTTAACCCATTCAACAAGGATTTTGAATGAAACTTCAAAGAGAGCTACTTCATCTAATGGAAGCGCAAATCTGACTAAATCCAAAGGAGACCGACTACTCTGCGCGTAGCCATTACCACTCTGTATGTAATCCAACTTAGGCGCTACAATGAAATTTCATTTCCCCCCATTCTCAATTTTGGGCGCCCGCTCGCGCACATTGAGTTTCCGATCTCTGTGATATCTGATACCTTGAGTTTCCGATCAACAAAAATCTCAACCGTTCATACACAATTTGCAAGAATCTCAAATTTGGAACGCTATCTAGGATCAGGACACGATGGTTGCGCAAATAATGGTGTATCTCAGAGGATTAGTGCCACAGGGTTATTTTGCTCCTTTACCACATCGATTTGGTCGAGAGAAAACATAACCAGCCGCCATTAACCTCCTCTCTTACCAAGAGAAAATTTCGCCTTTCACCATCTGAGAAAATTTCGCAAATTTCTGTAGTAAGGAAGTCTCACAATCTCTCTCACTTCCACTGCGCCCTAATCTGAGAAAGGCATTAGGTACTGATCTCTCCTTAATTACTCAATATCTTCCTCTTATTTTTCTTTTGATTAGAGAATGTTGGAATTGAAGTAATGAAAGAACTATGTGCCAATCTGGGCATATATGTGTAAATTTAACCTAATTTGTTGGGATTTAAGCTAATTGTACAAGCAATTGGAATTTAGGCAAATTCTGTGACTGTGCAATGGTTGCTAATTTTGTACAATCAAATTTTTGTATTTCTCTTCAAAGCAACTTTTTAGTTATTGGGAAACCCTTCAGCAAGACACATTATTAGGGAAGCTTTCAGGGCCAGTCTAATAACAAACCTAGATTTTATAATTATCCTATTGGAATTGGTCTTAAGGTGTTTGATAAAATGCTCAAGTCAAAGTTTTCCTTCTATTTTGGTCTAATTTCACTATTTATGCTTTGTTGTATGACAATTACATTGAGTATTACGTGTTTATGTAGAACATTTTCTGAATTTTTTCTTCCACAGACCATACTTATGCCTTCAAGATAATACATGTTGAACTAGCTAGTTCGATGAAAAGTTACTATTTAGACCTTAAATACAGTTCATATTTTTTTCATTAACACTTCTTTTGGTTTATATAATACACATCAAAAGACTGATAGTCACCAAAAATTTCAGCATGAATTTAAGTTATTGGGAAAGCTTCCTGTAGTTATTACATTGTAGTTACACATCAATAGGGACTAATTTATGTTATTGGGAAAGTTACTTGTTATTACACATCAACAGGGACTAATAATTAGTTTCATTTTTACCCTTTATTTTTATACAGTTGTAGTTACTTATTTTCTATTGTTGGTAGTGACAATCAATAAGTAATTGTACTTCACATATAGTGAAAATTCCTTATTTAATTGGCCAATATGATTTAATTTTACCCTTTTTTCATATTTCTCATAGTTGTTACTTTAACACAATCGTGTAATTCATATTTAGATCAAACATCCAATTTATAGATAACAGCTTCGTTTTCTCCTTTCCGGTAAAAGACAAATGGGTCGTCCCAAGAAATCTCAACTAACAAGGGCAAAAGCTACCAAATACGGCAAGGGAAAACGTAGTACAGCTCCTACACACTCGGTGCGTGGTGGCAGTTTGAATGATTCCCCGGAAGTTGAAATTACACCGTCTCAACCTCCAAAGAAGAAGGGACGAGGCGCTGGAGAGATAAGGCCGGTGAAAGAGGATATCGCTGACCGACCAGTGATATGGCGAGTTGGACCACACGAGTTCAGCTGTGCAAAAAGTGCAAATAAAATTACAGCAACAATCACTAGGCTTGCCCTAAAATACATGCCTGCACCATTTAGATCTTTTCACAGCTTCGATAAGACAATAAAGGACAAGGTGGAGAGGGACTTTTTGGTAACCTTTTTTTTATATTCATGCTTACCGATCACATACTACTACATTAATTTATCGGCTTTTAACTTATTGTACATGGTGTAATTCTGGTACTGTGATGGAATTGGGTTAGGCATCCAAACAAAGCAACATACAGGAAATGAAAAGGTCAAAATAACAAAGGGATAGGTTCAATTTCTAAAGAAAGAACTATTGATTTCAAAATGGAGGGAGTCTATAAGGGTGCTATATAAAGTTCCCTTGGCTGTCTGAAATAGGATTCCATAATCTGTCAGCAATCGTTCTTTATTTAGTAATAACCTTTCCAAATATGCTTGAAATATGGCTTTCTAAACAAGGTTCCTTGGCTGTAATAAATAAGCCTACATCGCGGCCAAGGGCTGTCAGTAATAGGGTTTCTCATCAAATAATTACATTTTGAAGAGTATAAATTGGATGATGCTTTATAATCTTCTTGAATGTAGGAGAGATACACATACCACGAAGATGAAGATGTTGACTGCTGTCGTGCAGTACTCGATGCCATAGCAGCCAAAAGGTATTGTGAGGAGCTGGGTACAGCAAGGAGGAATCGTATTAAAAAATACAGGTGGGACATTGTTTCTTGGAAGACAGATGTGCCGCATTGGTCTATAGTGCTCGAATTTTGGCGAGGTCTTTGTGATATCTGGTTCACAGAAGAGTGGCAAATGGTCAGTAAACGAAACCAGTTAAACCGCACCAGCTCTGGTGGTACGATCTCCCACTACGCTGGATCAGCTAGTGCTCACCAACATTTTGAGAAACTGGTATTCTGAACACTTACGCTCCAATATTATAATTATTTCAACATTAAACATTCATCTAACATTTGATTATCAAACTTGCTTTTCATCTAAAGACTAAGCTGTTCAATGGGAGAAAGCCAAGCATGGAGGACCTTTACATCCATATGCACTGTGCAAGAGAAAATGGCGTATCACCGGTTGTGGCTCAAATTAGTACGGCCAAGGAGGGTGTGGCTGAAGATAATGAAAACAGTGATGGTAATAGGGAAGTGGATCCAAGCTGCGAGGAGAGTACAATGGAGTTCGATATCAACACCTTGCAATTTACAAACACGGAAAAGGAAAATGTTTATGTAAGTTCAATTTACAAACACTGATTACCATTACAAATATAAAGGACTGGTAAGATGAAACATGTGGAAAGGGTAATTAAAAATGATGGAAGGGTAATTAAAGATGAAGGGTAAGGATGGAAGGGTAATTTAATATTAAGGGTAGTTTAAGATGAAAGGTACATGTACAAAATTATTTGCCTCAACCCATTTAGCATGTAATGCCCACAATCCACAAAATACAAATCCTTTTCCAATTGGATTATTTTCGGCATTCCTCATATAAGAGCTTGATACTGGTCACTACAGTAGGCTTAAGGTACTGTCAATTTTATGTTAACTTAACAAATTCATTGCCATCTCATTTTCACAACATAAGTCTCGTGCCTCTTAGACATCTGCCTCTATATAAAAAATTTCTCTTTCTCAATTTTCACTTTAATACATATTTATCATCTGTTCCAACTAATAGATGAAGGTTAAGGCAATGAAGGCTGATCAGGCCAATGCGGAATTGGACGAGAGCGCCTTATTTCTGACAGCCCTTGGCGGACCAAAACATGGCCGCGTTGTAGGCTTTGGAAGCGTGATAGCACCAATCAAAACAGCAAACAACCGAGACAGGCAGAACCACACCTCTTCTGTATCCGGGTTGACAAATTGTGGGCAGCAGGAAATCTTCACTAGGTCAGAAATGAATGCGATGATGGAAGAACGTGATCGTCATATCGCTGAGGAGCGTGCTCAGATGAAAAGGGATCAAGCACAGAACCTATTAATGTTCGCCTAATTGTACAAGACGATTGGGATCCAACAGCTTCCTTCACAGGTATGTCTTTCCAGATTAGTGGCGAATATGGGTTCTTTCAAAACATCTGACTCCTTTTATAACATGGAAATAATGGCGCATATTAGATTGCACTTTTTATAACAACAGCCTTTTAGAACAACTAATTACCTGTCTTTTCACATTTTTAACTTATGCACCAGCTACCACTTATGAACCAACAGCTGATGGTATAGTAGGAAATATGGGTTAGGTGCATGGTCCCACCTCTCAACTGATGGTAGTCACAGCTACCAACTTCAGAAAAAAAATCTAAGTGATTTTAATGTTACAAATCTGATAGGATGATCTCACATCTCAACCATCTCAAGAAGTACCCTCACACCTGGAAATGGAATTCAACCAGGTAAGTACCTTTACAATGTTGGTTGAACAATGTGAGAGTTCGGATTTTTAACTGCCCGAGGGCCCAAAGAATTGAACCAACAGTTTTCGTCTTTCCAGTGCCAGGTGGACCCCACACAAGGTTTATA
The DNA here is from genome assembly GCA_025461045.1 of Carex parvula. NCBI lineage: Eukaryota > Viridiplantae > Streptophyta > Magnoliopsida > Poales > Cyperaceae > Carex > Carex parvula. Next base: position 878,825 of record JAJGRW010000974.1, on the reverse strand, counting down.
GAGCTTAATTTGTTGCATCGGACATCTGAGATGGTCGATTTGACCGCCTTTAGTTGCGACTGATTGAGGTTAATTGACAGTAACTGATCCAGAAGCCTAGTCATTTCAGGGTTGTTATGTGCATTGGTGCTGCCACATAGACTTTCTTCCTGTATATTAAGATAAAAAAAAAAGATGTCAGAATAGCATTTGAGATATTATGCATAAACCAATAATTACCCGCGTAGAGATATAGTATGCCATACAGTCTACATAATATCAGCAGTACATATATAAAGGTAATAGGCACACACTGGTACAAAACTAAAGTCACTATTGTGGTTTTCTCTAAACTAAAGTCATAAGAGTTATTACTATGCAAAACAAACAAGCATACCATTTGATTTCTGGAAAGAACTTTCTTAAGAAGTGTGAAATTTCGATCAACCCCGTTGTTGTGTAGTGCTCTCCAAATACGAGAATTTGTTACGGTACTTGCCAGGTAAAGAGCAAAGGTGCATCTCTGTATCTCATCATCTGAAGTTATTGTGGGGGACACACTCATAGTAAAATGCGTCGCCATAACTTTCTCTAACTCAACCTCTAACTCAACCTCCACTACCTTCTTTACTATGGCTAAACTATAACTGTTATTTTGTGGCATCAACTGCATCATTTGAAAAACAAGCTCAATGTAACTTGGTCCCCTTAATTGGTAATAGTACTGTATGATAAATAATAATAAGTTCATAGGCTTCAACTGCATAAATAATTGTTATAACAATAACATGTTCTAATATAACAATTTGATATACATAGGATGCTGCTGGTTCCATACAACCAAATCAGGGGCCTTTCCAAGCATTGCTGAGTTCTCGGAATGTACAAGAAATTGCCTGACATGATGCCGCAATGTCCGATTGGTTGGCCAATCAACCTTCAACATGAAGCAGGGAGGTCTAGTGTGGTTGGCAATATTAAGGGTAAAGTATTTTGGTAATATTTTGGGTATATTTTGCAATCTCAGTGGGGGTTTGTTTTATTTTGTTAATGCTTGAAAGGTGGGTATATTTTGGTTATATATAGAAGTTACTCTTCTTATCTTCTTATCTTGGTAATTGTTTGAAAGGTGTTGTTTTAGTGTCTTTATAATATTGGAAAAATGTATGATGATTATAGTCTTTTGGTTATATATCGAAGTTAATTACTCTTCTTATCTTGTTAGTTGTTTTCTATGTATGTACTCTTCTATGTTTTTTATGTAAATCTTGTTGAATGGTAATCTGGGAATTGGTAAACAGTACTGGGTTGGTACCAGATTGGTACAGGGAGGGAGGATTGTAAAATTCGATTATGCTTTATTGCCTCCAAGTAGCTCATTTTAGACGTCGGAATATCCACACAAATATTGGTAATTTATGTGCATGCAAAAAGTGCAAATCATATCCTTGCAAATAGTCAGCCATGTAATAACTACATATTCTTCTAATAACGAAATCATAGTCCCATGCAAATAAACATATGGGGCCCACGTTAACTAGCCTTGCAAATAATCAAGTTTGTTGGCTTGCAAATAGTCAAGTTAACTAGCCTTGCAAATAGTCACGTTATCTCTCCTTGCAAATAGTCAAGTAGGTCCCACGTTATCTCTCCTTGCAAATAGTCTAGTGGGTCCCGCGTTCCCTTTCCTTGCAAATACTATGGTGGGACCCACGTCCGCTTCCCTTGCAAATAGTATGATGGGACCCGCACTCTCTTCCCTTGCAAATACTCCAAACTGGGTCAACTCTCGAAGTAGTTGCATGGCTAGTTATTGCATGCCAGGGCTCATGTAACAGACTTTTTGCATGGCTCTCCTTGTAAATACTGACTATTTGTATGAAGGGTATTTGCATGGTTCCACTTGCATGTCTAAGGCCATGTAACAAGCCATTTCGGGGCTTGTTACATGCGTAGGGCCATGCAACAAGCCATTTTCGTTGTCACGCAATAAAAGATTATTCTAGTAGTGTGAGTACACCAAGGAGCAGATCGACTATATAAGATGTAGTTGGGCAAGATGGTTTCTATCTGAATATTGTAATGCTGAACATGGATTTGTATAACAATTTAGTGTATATATGAATTTAGCAAGCATAATTTAATGTCAAATTATCTGGAAAACTGGCTAGCAAAACAGAATGGTATATGAATTTTGTAGGAAAACTGGCTAGCAAATTAAACTGGAGGCTAGCCCAGAAATGCAAAAAATCAAGAAAAAAAATGGGACAATTCTATACGGATATTAAACGAAAGCCCGTGTAGAACGAGTTGAGTGAGCAAGGATTATTTTATATTTGTCCGTGTATGATAGTTACGATACCTACACGGATATGAATTATAAGTCCGTGTCAAAAACAAACGCTACACGGACGTTAAACTAAAGCCCGTGTATGTGTACAGAGAGCTACACGGATGCTTTTATATAGTCCGTGTATGTTAGTTAAGAGAACTTCACGGATATGAAACTAAATGTCCGTGTAGAACACAGTAATTCCACACTGTTGTTAAACAAACGACCGTGTAGAATGAGTACAGATATTCTTTTATAAAGTCCGTGTGGATAGTTAAGAAAGCTTCACGGATATGAAATTAAAAGTCCGTGTAGAAAAAAGTAATTTGACACGGTTGTTTAACAAAAACCAGTGTAGATCGTTTTCGGAGGGCTACACGGATTATTTTATGTTTATCCGTGTACGATAGTTATGACAGGACACGGATATGAAATTAAACGTCCGTGTAGATAGAGTAATTCGACACGCTTGTTCTGACCAATATCCGTGTAGAACGAGTTCGGAGATACAAGGATTATTTTATTTTTTATTGATTTGCTAAGAGAGGAACATGGATATGCAATTAAACGTCCGTGTAGGTAAACTAACCTACACGGACGTTTAGTTGCAATGTCCGTGAATAAAGATTAGTCGTACACGGTCGTTTACGTAATATCCGTTTTGCTCGGTTATATGGAGAGCGCCACAGGCAGGTGTATGTTCACGGCTGTTTATTTGGTAATCCGTGTAGAAAGCGTTAGATATACACGGGTAAATATCCGTGTCTATAGAGGGTACCTTTTATACACCCTCAACTCATACACGGCAGGGAAATCTGTGTAGCTCTTCCGGTAATGTCCGTCTGCAATATCTTTTTCTGTAGTAGTGAATAGTAACAAATTTTTAATAGTATATCATCAATGTCCATTTATATCAAACATGATACTCGTATTATATATCCGTGCAACAATATTAGACAACAAACAATAAGCTCTTGAAACTAGAAAATGATATGTGAACCCATTGTATAGATAACTTTATAGGAAAAAAAAAATAAGATTCCCTTCCTACTGTACATAATCGACCTCTTTTAAATTAGATTTTTTTTTTTTTTTTTGCCAAATCCAGTTTTTACAAAGCTTGACAATAATATATTTGTTTTGAAAAATTTGATAATATACTCTGCCTGCTTATACAGAAAATTTTGATAATATTGAGAATACGTTCACTAGTCTCATACATTCAAATGTTAAGAAGTTTCTTCTATGATAGGTACATATCACTTTATCGGATGGTACAGAATCTCCTTTTCAAAGTGATTTTGTACCTATCTAAAAAAATAGTAAAAAAATTTTAAAAAATATAAAATTTGGTATCCAAACATATTTTATTATGAAGATCATGTTGAGTGGTTCAGATCGACTGTTCGGACTTTAAAAATAGAGATAAAGGATGTGGAGCATATTGGAGCACAAAAATAATGGTGCATTTGAACCCTCCTCTTAATAAAATTTGGAAGCTAGATCTTTATCATTCTCTGAAAAAAGAATTTGAACATAGGATAAAGCATTCATTCATGTTGAATTGGAACATATGAATTCACAGCTCATTGAACACATGCATTCACAATGTCTGCATTCAATCAGTTGTTTTGATACTTGAAAAAAATCAATATTTTTAAGTGTCAGATGCACAAGTTCAGAATGATTTGTGAACATATTTCGTTCAAAAAATATGCAGTGTTGTTAAACTTTTCATAACAAAAAAAAATATTGTTAAATATTGAAAATCGGGATATATATAAAAAAATTCCTGAAATCAATATTTTCTTTCTTGACAACTGATCAACTTCATTATCATTATATAAGTTTAGATTTGGAAACGAACATTTCAGATATGATCTAATATGATACAAATATCAAGTGTATAAAAATGATGAGCTTAGCTGCACATTTTAGCATTCACTAAAAAATGATCTTTTCGTCCGTTTGAAATTAACAACCCTTATTTCAATATAAAACTATAATGAAAAATCACTATTCCTATATTCCAACAACATCTATGAAAACTTGTATTGCCAAAGTCTCAAGATAACATCTCCTTAATTTTTCTGTACAAATTAAGTAGAGAGGAACTAACTGTTTTCTCGACCAGTCGTCTATCTTGGCTCAATTTCTGAAATAGTCAACTCGTTCTGAGACACTGGCACCAAGTTTTTCTGGGACCCATCACTAGAAACACCACCTCCTCTTCTTAAGTAAAATGCCGGCTTTGAAGGCACTTGGAGAGAGACGGTGTTGCTACCAAGCATGATCACTACCTCTGACATGCGGGGTCTATCTTTTAGGTCCTCTTGCACACAGAGAAGCCCTATATGTATGTATCGGATTATCTCATTTGTTGGGCAATCCATAAAAGGGTCGATTATGTTGGTTATTGTACCCGCTGTCCATTGCTCCCACGTCTGAAATTCCACCGTTAAAATGTGAGATACAGGACTTTAAAAAATTTACATGTGCAAATTATAACTGCATATGAGGCCTCAAATGTTTCCAAAAAAAGACGATCTTAGGCTCTGATCGGTGTTCAAAACATCAAAATATCATGCACATCATGACAAAACATGAAATATATCTTAGGCCCCTGGTACACTGACTGACATCTTGTAAATAGCCAAATCACCCACTATATATTCTTCCACAATTTGATTAAATAGACAATTATGGTTTTTTGTAGGGGTAAACAGGTACTAAATGTAAAAGTTTCCATGATATTTCTAATTTTGCAGGGTATTGATGATAATTTGGCACTTGCAGCATACATGAATTAAATTGGCCCTTGTGATCTTTTCTGAGCTTAATTACATCAATTGTTATTATTACGTAAATTCAAGAGAGATGGAATAGAAACTCTTACAGAGCCCAGAAGGTCTTCACTCATTTCAGTATCAAATGAACCACAACATCGTTTCCCAGTAACGATCTCTAAAAGTAAAACACCAAAACTAAACACATCGGACTTGATTGAGTAGCGCCCATGCATTGCATACTCAGGTGCCATATACCCACTGTACAGTTCACATAATAGAACAAATTAAAAGGGATGAATTGTTCTAATGCCAAAATTAATGCTTCTTGGGTAATTTTTTTTCTTTGGAAATTACACCCTGTTGGAACTACAAGTTGACACGTGTAGTTGGTGTCACACCGGATCTAAAGGAGAAGATCAAGATTCTTACCAAAACCGAATTCCTGCTGGAATTGAATCAATTATTACCATAATTGATTGATTGAATATTGTCCACCATATTGGCTGATTTATTACCAAAACCATGTACAGGGGGTAATCTTACCAAAGCCGTGTGCAGCTCCAAAACAGCCTATATAAACCAAGTAACCCTCTGTTCTAATAATTAATTGAGTATTGAGTGAGTTGTAATCAGAAATTATTATGAAATAAAAGTGTGTGTGTGTGTTGATCCGTGGAGTGCGCTATAGGCGATACCACGTTAAAATCTCTGTGTTCGCTTGATCAATTTTCTGTGATGATGATATAATTTTGTCATGGTATCAGAGCGGGGATTCTAGGACCAAGCGTGTTTGACTAATCTCGCCGAAACCACAAAAACCAACCTGAAATTTCTGTCATTGAAACCATGGCAGAGACACCACCTGAAAAACCCCTTCCAACCAATGAATTAGGAGTCTTCAACTACTACCGCTCTCTTAGAAAAATTAACTCAACTCCTCATCCTACAGCAATCACCCCCTAGCACTACACCCTCAACCGAAGGATCTGCACCACCTATTTCCGTGAAACTAGATGGTACAAATTATGGGCTGTGGTCTCAGGTGGTGGAGATGCACATCAAAGGACGACATAAGTTGAGACATATCACCGGCACCTCGAACCAACCGCTGCCAACAGATCCATCATATCGAAAGTGGAGTATCGATGACTCAATTGTGAAGGGATGGCTCATTAATTCGCTTGAACCAAGGTTAATTGGCAATTTCATCCGTTTCCCGACTGCAAAAGATGTTTGGGACGCAATAGCTACAACCTTCTTCGACGGCAATGATACATCTCTCGTGTATGATTTGAACAAGAGAGTTGCAAAACTCAAGCAAGAGGGGGGACCAGTTGAAGGATACTACAGCAAGTTGCAAACCCTTTGGCAGGAGATAGATTTTCGACGTCCTAATCCGATGGAGTACTCCAGCGACATCGAGAAATTCAACTCTTATATTCAAGAGAGCAGGGTATACACCTTTCTAGACGGACTTGATGATCGTCTCGACAATGTGAGAGCTGATGTGCTTCAAATGAACCCATTTCCCACTGTCGAACAAGCTTTTGCACGAGTTCGAAGGGAAGAGATGCGCCAGATGGTGATGGTGAAGGGAGACGAGGTGGGCAACAACCCGATGGCCTTAGTCTCACATGGCTACAAACCAGCTGAGGTAAATTTGACCCTTACTAAAACAGGACCAAAGAACAATCTGATGTGCACTCATTGTGGGGGTTCAAAGCATACTAGAGAAAATTGCTTTAAGTTGGTTGGATATCCCGACTGGTGGAAAGAACAAAAAAAACGGAAACAAGATGGTCAAAAAGGGCGTGCAACTGTCGTGACGTCTGGACCAGCAGAACCGAACCAGAGGGGTCAGAACAGTGTCTCGGGTCAGAACAGTGGCTCGGGTCAGAATGCAGAAACATGTTAGAACAGTGGAGTTGCACATACCATAACAGCAATGCCTCGGGATCGGTTAGTTTTGGGTTCTAATTCTGGTACAGCAGGTAAACAGTCAGCTCAAGATAATGTTTCAATTTCTGAAAATAATTGTGAGTTTCAAAACTTGCGAAAATGGGTGATTGATTCTGGAGCAACTGACCACATTACCTTTTCAGAAAAAGACCTTGTAAACATTACTGGACCTAGGAAGAGTGAGATTCTAAATGCAAACGGGATTTCTTATCCAGTAAAAGAAACTGGAGATGTACCTATTTCTCAAAACTTAACTCTTAGAAATACCCTATTTGTTCCATCATTGTCTACTAGACTGATATCGGTTAGTCAGATTACAAAGGAATTGAACTGTGCAGTCTTAATGTTTCCCGAATTTTGTATCTTCCAGGATGTTCTGACGAGGGAGATTATTGGGCGTGGTACTAAGCGGGGAGGATTGTATTACTTGGACAACTCGAAAATGGGACATACATGCATTGCAAGAAGTGAATCAGAAAATTTGAGAAACAAAGTTTGGTTGTGGCATAGGAGACTTGGGCATCCCTCATTTGGGTACATGAGAAAATTATCCCCTACGTTATTTTTGGGTTTAAATAATGAAGAATTTGTTTGTGAAACGTGTATTAAGGCCAAGAGCCATCGTGCAACTTATCCTGATAGCTTGAATAAAAGTCTTGTTCCTTTTGATTTAATTCATACTGATGTTTGGGGTCCGTGCCTAGTTGTGTCTAAATCTGGTTGTAGATGGTTTATCCTTTTTACTGATGATTGTACCCGTATGACATGGCTTTATCTCCTCACGTCTAAAGAAGTACCAAACGTGTTCAAAGTTTTTTACAAAATGGTAAAAACCCAATTTGAGAAAGAAATAAAGGTGGTAAGAAGTGATAATGGTAGGGAGTACATTAACAAAAATCTACAGGATTTTTTTAAAGACAATGGCATAGTACATGAAACCTCGTGTGTAGGAACACCCCAACAAAATGGAATTGCAGAATGGAAAAATAGACATATCCTTGAAACCGCTAGATCACTTCTATTCGAAAACAATGTACCACAAACATTTTGGGATAATGCTGTCCACTGCCGTCTATTTGATCAACCGAACTCCTACAAAAACCAACCAATTCAAAACTCCATTACAAAGATTAGCTGATCATGTAAACATCCCATCTATTCTAAACATGTCCCCAAAAATATTTGGATGTACCGTGTATGTTCATGTTCAAAAGAATTTTCGTTCCAAAGTAGAACCTTGTGCCGAAAAGTGTGTTTTTTTTGGATTTTGGGTCACAACAGAAAGGGTATAAATGCTATAATCCTTCAACTCGGAAATTCTACACAACAATGGACGTAACTTTCCTTGAAACCGAACCCTATTTTAATAAACACCAAGTTCCCGTTCAGGGGAAAACAGAGTATGAACCTGAACTGTTGTTTAGTGAGTTAATTGGCCCAAGTTGTGAACATGTAAATTCAGTCACAAACCGAACCCAGTCAGCCCAAGAAACAGAGCAGAACCTAGGTATAAACCGAAACAGAGCACTGTCCGAAACAGAACCAAACCCAGGAATAAATCCAAACAGAACACTACCCGAAACAGAAACATAGCATGAGCTGAACAGAATCCGAAACAGAGCAGAGTCAGATTTTGTAACAGAGCCTAGTGCAGAACCTGAAATTTCAGTATCTTGCCCAGCCAGAAACGCGTCCGAAACAGACCCTAGTGCAGAATCTCCTGGAGTTAACATCTGGATTGAGTTGGATACGAGTAATGCAGAAGTAATACAATCTGAACCGCAATCACATGGCCCAAAGTCTCCCGGAGTTATTCATGAGGTAAGTCCACATAATTCAAATTCTATTATACAATCTAGGTTACCACCAAGAATCAATAGAGGTAAACCACCAAAACGGTACATTCATGAAAATGGAACAAACAACGAAAATAACTATCCTATTGCAAATTACACAACCACTGACCGACTCTCTGAATCCTTGAGAAGTTTTGCCCATCAAGTCTCTTCGGTAGTTGTACTAGAAAGGGTAGAGGAAGCTATTAAAGATCCAAAATGGGTAGAAGCAATGGAAATAGAAATGGATGCACTAGAGAAAAATCGAACTTGGAAGTTGGTGGATTTACCCGAGGGAAAGAAAACCGTGGGGTGTAAATGGGTCTATTCTATAAAATATAATGTAGAGGGAAAAATTGTATAAAGCACGACTTGTAGCTAAAGGGTATACTCAGACATACAGAATTGATTTCCAAGAAACTTTCTCACCAGTTGCTAAACTAAATACTGTGCGAGTTCTCTTATCTCTTGCAGCAAATTTCGATTGACCACTACACCAATTTGATGTAAAGAATGTCTTTCTACATGATGATCTAAAAGAAGAGATTTACATGGATCTTCCACCTGGGTACCATTGTTCTGAAACAAAACGAAAAGTGTGCAAATTAGAGAGGTCCTTGTATGGCTTGAAACAATCTCCTAGAGCTTGGTTTGGTAGGTTTTGCAGTGCAATGAAAGGATATGAGTACGAACAAAGCAACTGCGATCACACTCTGTTCTTCAAACGGAACCAAGGTAAACTTACAGTGCTAATCATATATGTGGATGATATGATTATTACAGGTAACGATCATGAGGAGATCAAATTGCTAGAGACAAAACTGTCTAAAGAATTTGAAATGAAAGATTTGGGTGGCTTAAAATACTTTCTAGGAATTGAAGTAGCTCGGAGTAACAAAGGTATTTTCCTATCTCAAAGGAAATATATTCTCGACTTACTTGCTGAGGTTGGAATGCTAGAGTGCAAACCAGCTGACACACCAATGATCCAAAATCACAAGTTGGGGTTAGATCCGAACCAGAGTCCAGCCAATAGAGAAAGGTACCAAAGGTTAGTTGGAAAATTGATTTATTTATCTCATACTAGACCTGACATAGCTTATGCAGTGAGTGTTGTTAGCCAATTCATGCATTCTCCGAGTGAAGAACATATGGAGGCGGTAATGAGGATTCTTAGGTATCTAAAAGGCGCCCCTGGAAGAGGGATAATGTTTGAGAAACATGGACATCTTGAAATAGCTGGCTATACCGACGCAGATTGGGCTGGGAGTGTGAGCGACCGGAAGTCAACGGCAGGTTGCTTCACATTTGTGGGGGGAAACCTAGTTACTTGGAGAAGTAAGAAACAAAATGTGGTAACCTTGTCCAGTGCTGAAGCAGAATTTAGAGGAGTGGTAAAAGGTATTTGTGAATTATTATGGTTACAAAGACTTTTAACCGAACTTGGTTTTGAACCAACCAGTGAAATGAAATTGTTTTGTGATAACAAGGCTGCAATAGACATCTCTCATAACCCAATACAGCATGACAGAACAAAGCACATTGAAGTAGATAGGCATTTTATCAGAGAGAAAATAGACTCAAAGGTCATTGAAATTCCGTTTGTAAGATCGGGTGAGCAGCTAGCAGACATGCTAACCAAAGCCGTATCAAGCAAGGTGTTTAATGAGTCTCTGTGCAAATTGGGTATGATCGATATTTACGTGCCAACTTGAGGGGGGATGTTGGGACTACAAGTTGACACGTGTAGTTGGTGTCACACCGGATCTAAAGGAGAAGATCAAGATTCTTACCAAAACCGAATTCCTGCTGGAATTGAATCAATTATTACCATAATTGATTGATTGAATATTGTCCACCATATTGGTTGATTTATTACCAAAACCATGTACTGGGGGTAATCTTACCAAAGCCGTGTGCAGCTCCAAAACAGCCTATATAAACCAAGTAACCCTCTGTTCTAATAATTAATTGAGTATTGAGTGAGTTGTAATCAGAAATTATTATGAAATAAAAGTGTGTGTGTGTGTTGATCCGTGGAGTGCGCTATAGGCGATACCACGTTAAAATCTCTGTGTTCGCTTGATCAATTTTCTGTGATGATGATATAATTTTGTCACACCCAAAATTCCTAAATTAGCATTTAACGTTCATTATAATTTGGGCTATTTTAAAACATTTATTGAACTAGAGTTATACAAGTAAAATCATTCCAGTATGTGTTGCTAATGTCATACTTAAGTTTCTTCTTGAGAAAAAACTTGATGCAAATCAAGCCAAGTAAATTACTGTTGATTTTGAAGTTGTCATCAGTCAAATGTGAAGCCGAGTTATGAGGTATATTACAAAGGTTAAGGAGATTCAGTCAATTTGCACCTGACCAGATGTGAGAAGTTTGGTGTTAGCCACAAAATAAGAGGTACATTTGATGTTGGTACCTTGGAAATTGTTTCAAATGGGTCAAGTATGGAAATAAAAAGTGAGTTGTGCAAAGCATGATATAGATTATAGCGCACTTACAATGTACCTACGACCCGTCTTGTGACATGTACAGTCTGGTCTACAGAAAACAATCTAGCAAGACCAAAGTCTGAAATTTTAGGGTTCATATCAGAACCCAACAAAATATTGCTCGCTTTCAGATCTCTATGTATAATCTTCAGTTGTGAATCTTCATGCAAATACTGGAGGCCACGAGCAATGCCATTTATTATTGCCAATCTTTTTATCCAGTCCAGTTCTTGCCTTCGTTCTTTATCTGCCATATAATACGCATGAAGGTTAAGGAAAATAATTGAGCACTATTTAAATTGATACGGACCAAATAGATTGGCATCTCAAAATGCAGAGGAAATTGATAAGCAATGTTTGGTTTCAACAGTATATCAATATTTAATAAATTGCCAGTTATACTTTTTATTTTATGTAGTTTGACTTTATTTTACTCTGCTATTTTTCAATGAATATCAATGATATGAAGAAAAGAATTTATGTAAACAGATTTGAATTTTGGTGACCAAAAAGAAAGGTGTCGAGGCTTCTATTTGGAAGAAACTCATAAACAAGAAGCTTCTCTTGTGCTTCCAAGCAAACACCTACAACTCGTACCAGATTCTTGTGTTTAAGCTTTGCAACTAAAACTAACTCATTTTTCAATTCTTCTAATCCTTGAGAGGAACTTTGAGAAAGCCTCTTTACTGCTACCTCTTGCCCATTTGGAAGTGTGCCCTGAATGATGCAATTAGACATATGATTACAATTGTGATGGCAATTAGAAACAGTTAAAACTACATCAAAATTGCAAATAATGTACATAAAGTATAGTAAAATGTTTTCCATTGATGTTCAAAGTTCAGAATTTCCAATTTATGTTCAATGACATTTTTAACATTTACCATTATTTCTGTTTTATAATTCTTGAGTGAAAATTTTATGATTGAAGTTAATAAAGGAGAAATGCCAAAGTAGGAATTTTTGGCCTTCCTGGAGTAAAACATGAAAAAATGTTACTAATATGGACAATTTCACAATTTTTAATGCTGTTCAAAGATTGCTAGTGTAGAAGCACCTTATAAACAGCACCAAATCCACCTTCACCCAGTTTATTCGATTCGTCGAAGTTTATGGTGGCGGCTTTCAGTGTAGAAAGACCAATAATAAATGAGTCAATGTTTTCTTTATTCTGCTCGGAGTTGATAATTTCTGAAAATAATGAAACAAAAAACATAGAACTTCTCAAAAAACAGTCAATGAATTAAAGTTATGTAATAAAATCTAACACGATTAACAGTACCCTAAGTAGAAGAAATAAGCTATCAAATTAGTCAGGTTTTGGTAGCGTAATCAGTCGGGTGTGTTACAGTTATGTGATATTACAGTTTGGAAAAATTATGACTCACCAGATAATAGTTCTTTCCTTCGATGTAGTCTCTTCTTATATAAACAAATGCAGAATGTCGATATTGACAGTACAGTGACCACCAAGGAAATCACGATTGAAAGAATTATAACAATGCTCTTCTTATTCCCTGCATATATAATAGTCACTGCTTGAGAAATATGACAGTGCAACTGCAACATGACTAATATTGGCTGTAGATACTTTTTGCATATAGGTCAACCTGGTCTACAAATTGCTAGAAGAACCGTTGATCAGGTAAGTAAGAATCTAAATGCAAATCAATTCATAAGATAAAATAGATCTCTTGTATTAAGTACATGGATGATTCATGAAAAATTCAGTATTTAATTCAAGGTATAAAGAGCATAAATTCTGGTTATTTTCTGACAATTAGAGAGAAATTTTTTGGGAGAAAGGCTCAGTTATTATTTTACTTCAGCTTTTTCTAATATAAAGTTAAATCTTCAATTTAAATTAGATGATGCTTAACCCAAGTTGTTCTACTTGAATTAACTGTTCCAATTTCATAATTAGTTAAAATTTGACACTTATCAAGAAATGCCAATGATTTTTTGTACAAGATATAATTAGTATAATTTTCTCTTAGTACTTGCTTTTCCAGGTCTCTCTCTTTCTCAATACTTGACAGCTGCTCTCTCTCTCTCTCTCAGGGTACATGACTAATTACACTAATTCTTCATATTTGTATAATAACTGGTCAAGTCAAAGAAGGTATTCAACTCATCATCTATACATGCTGAGCTCTAACTGAAAGTAACAGAATATTATCTTATCATGACTGTAAACATTCTTATTCTTCATTGTACCTGATCTGTTTATTATATTAGTATGTTATGATGACAGTAAACGTTCTTATTCTCTATTGTACCTGGTCTGTTTATTATATTGGTACGTACTTGTCCTGCCCTGAGCTACTAAGATAGTATAATAATTGATTTCCTAATGCATGAAAAATTGAAAACCTCATATAATCTAATTGATGATGTTGTTCTCAAAAAAGCAAGCTCGAAAAGATAATCATCATCATCGAAACATGTTGTATTGCATTCAATGTGAACCAAAATAAACAGATGAATATAATTTCCTTGGCTAGGCATTATTACAAAGTACAAACACTTTACACTTACCATCATTTACTCCAGAAGGCGATATAGGGGCCAGGCTTGGGGAAAGCAGTGCTCCATCAACCTTTACCATCGCAACACCATCATAGAAGGGTGCCGTATCATACCTTATATTGCAATATGGACCAACTAACCATGCACCATCTCTTCCTTCAGATTTGCCCGTAAGTTGATTGATCAGGCTTTGGAGACAAGACTGGAAATAAATATTATTTTCCAAGCTTTAGTTTGAAATTTTTTTCTATTGCTCTACACCAACTCTACTGTACTGACATGCTACATGGTTACACAATGTGATATGTAGCCTACTAACCTGCATACAGATACCAGAAAATTTCATCTGGTATAATATGGTATATTACAAAATTTGAAGTGGCAAACCTTACCTGGCACTGGGGCTTAGGCAAGTTAGGTGTGCACTGCAAAAGGCCGTAGATGGAAGATAACTTGTTTGAGAAATTTGTGACTTCTCCTGTAGCAAAGAACTTGGTTGAATTGTTAATAGCCCACGATGCCATGTCGGACATGAGCTTTGCCGTATCCTGAAAGAACTGGGTCTGGTCAACAGTGACATTGTTTTCATTGGTCAGAATATCTAGGGGTAAGTTGTCAGTTGAGGAGAGGAAATCCTGGTTTGAAAATTCCAAGTAGCACATGACGTCCCACATCATGGCCGTCTTATAGAGTGGGCATGCGGTCAATATGTCCTGAAATTTAATTTGAAATCAAAATTGTTGAATTATATAAACTGATACTAAATTGTTATACTTACACCCCTTTTATGATGATTTGATTCGTCCGGTAATAATATAAATTTATAGACTACAACTAATTGGCTTGAACCAGATACAAGAACAAAGGCCAAGCTGGTGATTTTTACTCATTTTAAATATAAAAATCCATTGACAAAATATTGTGTTGTCTATAATTGAAACAGGAACCGATAGAAAAGAAAATTATAAACGAAAATTAAATAAGAAGTTACATTACAGTAAAAATCTGGGAGAGGCAAGAGGAGCAGGTAGAGGCATTGGTATCGCCACGGCAAAGAAGGAGACCTGACACCTGGTCTGGTACGGTGCCAAATCTACCAGCTGCGAACTCAGTACCAGTAGAGTTGGATTTGAGAGCGGAGAAAAGACTGTTGAGGTTGGACTGGTACGTGCTGTTGGCTGTGTAGTTGCCAGTAGAGGTGTTGATGCTGTCGCATTGGTAGTCGGAATAAGAGGTGACCGGTACAGGGAGGTACAAGAGGAGAGGAAGAAGAAGAAGAAACACGGAGAGATGCATTGTCAAATCAGTACAAATCTCAACGTTTCCTCTCCCGTCGCATCTGTGCGGGATGGTGTCCTGCGCCGAGAAGGTAATAAGTAACCTTTGGAGTGTTTCAATTTTCTCTTTTGATTAGAGGGAATTTCATGTATACCCCTCAGAAAAATTGAAATTACGTACTTATGGTGACATTTATGTATACTCAATTGGCTGTTCATTTCTCTACTTCTAGGCTTCTAGCACATCTATGATGACAATTAGATATATTAATTAACTGTTTATGCATCACAGGTAAGAAATGAATTATTTGATCTTATAAATATGTTAATTAGAAAACTAAATATTTATACGCATGCTATTTATATTTTTATTTTTAATAAAGAATAAAATGAGAATTTCATAAATATAAAATATTGAGTAAACTAGTGACTTCTTGAAAGTTAAAAAAGGTAAATATAATATTATAAATATTGGAAGAAAGGGTCTTTATTTGTGATGGAGATGAGAATATTTTTTGAAGTCTTGACGAGATATTAGAATTTGTTTTTAATTTTAATGGTTACACGCAATTAACCTTGTTTTTGCGTTTAATATGTACGCTTTCGTTTTTTATTTAATTTTCTTTTTGACTGAAGTCATGTTCAAGCAAAGTAGATAAAAACTGCATTGGAATTTTCTTTTTGACTGAAGTCATGTTCAAGCAAGCAAATTATGATCGGACAGTTCTTTTAACATGGTACAAATCTCAATACAGACCCCTACAGTCTCCATAGGCACCGAATTAAGTTTGGTCCATATAGAATTAATCTAGGCCGTCTGTTTCAATTTGCTTGAGTCAGGTACCTGGGAGGATACGGATCCAAGGACCACAGGAGAACTTTACATTGAGAATTATATTTGCATGCGTTTATGTTTAAAGAGTAAGGCTTGAGTGCTATGAATAGCATGAGGTTATTGTGCATACATAATCTTCATGCATAGGAAAATAAAAATTCTACATTTTTTCTTAAATAGATTTTGGAGAATGTGGTTCTGGAACTAAATTTCTTTCATTATATATTTTTGCTTACTTTCTACTGCTTTAAGTATTGCTAAAAGTAATTTAATATACATTTATCATTATTTTATGACCCACAAAGAAATGGTTCATTATGACCTGCACTGGAACTAGAGGCCTCCGTGTATAACATGTGTCCTTGTTAAGAAGACTTGGAGTCAGTCAAGAAGACTTGGTATCAAGAAGACTTGGAGTCAGTCAAGAAGACTTGGAGTCAGTTAATGAGAGGAGGACATGTCTGTACTAGATTAAGTATCAAGAAGACTTGGAGTCAGCACTCAATACGAGAGGAGGGTAGTTCAACATTATTGCAATTTATTGGCCGAAATTTTTATTAATAGAAAATAAAATAATAAATATCGACATCGAAGAAACATTTGACGGAAATTAGAGATATAATAAAAACGTGATAGTCCATAACATTAAGGAGACGTTATGGACCATCACAGCCTAATTAGCAACAAAGATTATCTAAACGTAAAAGCAAAAACACGGGACGTCTTTGTCTACCCTCCTCTCGTATATAGAGGATCAGGTCGTTGAAAAGAGTTGGCTGCTCTAACACGATTGGTGGGGTATAGATTTTAACAGAGTAGTTTTCGCTTCATTCAGCGCGCTAATCATATCCAGCGCTGTTTCGATTCTATAGATGGGCGCTGCATGAAGCCCAAACTGCTCTGTTAAACTTTTTATCCGATTGGTGGGTTGGTGTGAAATCGTGATGAGCCAGTCCGAGATGGTGATGATTGGGACGAAGATTGGGATTCTGATCACTTATCAGATGGTGATGGAGATTATTTACCTAGGGATGACAGATTTCCTATTAGAGGTCGGACAGATAGGCATCCGTGCCCCACATTCAACGATATCACTGGTTTTGAAGAAGCAGACATAAGTTAGTTTGGGAAGCGTGTCGTATACAATTCGGAGCTTGCTCCGCAACAGGTTTATACCAACTTAGATGAGCTTGTGAAGAAAATCAATGAAGTTCATGTTCACGGCAACTGGGAGTGCAGAGTACAAAGAAGGATCGAAAAAGGTTAGTTGTTGTTTGTAAAGACGCATCGCGTTGCGAGTTCTGTCTTTTTGCAACCCCTGTGGGTAAGGGGGGGAGGCCTGGATTATTAAGAAGTGTGAACCACCCCATACATGTGTTCGTGTTTTTCTATAGCTTAATTATGAACCCTAATACACCTAATTTGATTGCAAGCATACAATCTTGTCAAGTAGTATTTCGGGTGTCGAATCCACAGGGACAACTCGTAAAGTACTGGTTCTCACCAATTCATTAAGCTAGACAGACAAAGTTGAGTTGGTTTCTAAATCTAATTAAATCAAAGGAAGCAAATAATAAAAGTCTTGGGTCTGATTCAAGAGTTGGAGTTCCAGGGGCTTCGGCATTCCTATCCACTAGGGTCTCAATCTACTCGATTCGCGTTCCTAAAGCATACGTGGGTGTTTCTAAAGTGATAATAGCGTGCACTTCACGGTTAAGTACCTCGTGAGCTAATATCGAACTTTTAGGTTACCTCGGACTTCTCGGTTAAGTACTTCGTCCTAATTACCTATTCTTTACTCTTTTTGTTCGGGGAGTTAACACAAGTGATTTTTAGTCATTGAATAAATCCCTAAATCCATGTATTGGAGGAGTAAGGTTAAACCACACAATCCATGCATAAATCAAGTATTAAAAGAGTAAATCGCTAATAGTCAATAAAAACCACAAATCGAGTAAGATAGAGTGCACCTAGTTTCGAGTTTTACATGCCATCGCCCCTAGAGAGGAGATTAGCCTCTCATAAGGGCGTGAATAGTTACAAATGGGAGAAATAGTTTGTTACCAAAGTCTAGAGAAAGGAAAATAGAGTAGAGAATGCAAATCCAAACACAAATCTCTTCTCCCTTGAGTTTCTCCTTCTCCAAATCGCCCTAGATCTCAAAACCTAGCTCTTGAGGTCGTTCCCAGCTGAAAAAGAAGTGAGAAATGTGAACTGCCCCTTTCGGGAAGGAGGTTCGGGCTTTTAGAATGGGTCTGGACCTGTAGCAGCCCAAAATTCGGAAACTGTGAAGAATTTGCGGGTCGCAATAATGGAAATTGCGGGTCGCAATAATGGTGCAGAATCGTGGCAGTGAGCTGTCTAGGTTCCGATCGTGTCCGGACTTGCTCCAAATTCTTCCCATTTACTTCTAGAACCTGAAAATACATGAAAGCATAGCAGTATCTCGAACTTGGTGCAATATCTAAACTAAATGGCTTTAAACCAATAAAAAGGGGATATATTTAGAGACCAAATCCTACCAAAAAGATATATGAAATTTAGGCTTATCAACATGCAAGTCTGTGTCGTCAATGACATACCATGCATAACTTACGGTTTCACTTATTACCAATGTAATAGAGACGGATGTTAAGAATGACCCATCGATGAGCATTAAGGAGGTCGCTAGACATGTCAAACGCGTTTACAAACATGTCACCCCAAAATATAACAGGTTGTGGAGAGGGCGTGAACTTGCGATCTGCCGAATGTTCGGTAGTTGGCAGGATTCATACAACTTGCTTGCACCATTGCTCCAGGCCATAGCAAGTAGAAATCCCGGCACAAAGTATGAATGTTGGAATCTAAGCATACCTGATGTCGATGTGTGTTGTAATTCAAGGCCATAGCATAGGCTTTTGGTCCATGTATTCAAGCTATGCCATACATTAGATTGGCTATCAGTATAGATGTATGCTTCATGTCTGGCCGTTACGAGGGAAGACTGTTGATAGCATGTGCATATGATGCTGAAAACCAGCTGTTGCCTTTGGCCTTTACAATTATTGAGAAGGAGGATGGTGAAAATTGAGAATTTTTCATGAGCTTTTTACGAAGAGAAGTGGTTAGGAACAGGTTCTTTGTGTCATATCAGACTAGCACAAAGGAATCAAATATGTTTTTGATCGCAGAGATTTCAGAATCAAATAGGTTCTTTTGTGTCTTACAACGAGTCTTGAATGTACATGGAACAAAGTCATCATTGGATTTTGCCGGATCTGGATCAGTCACAGCAGACGAAGTGGTAACCTTACCAGTATAAGTATACGAAACAAACTCATCGTCCGATGCTAGAGGCTCTGGATCAATCTTTTTTTTTTCGAAAAATAGCCGTATGAGTTTTTCACAAAGTCATCGTTCGAAATTTCATAGTTAAGAAATTCCGGCTGTATGAATGATCGACATGTCTGTGTATCAAGACATAGTTAACACTTGTACTTTTTTTCCTCATTGTTACATCGATCACTAATTGACCCTCCTCTAGCTAGGCCACGATAAGACGACCTACCTCGGTTGCTCTCTTTCTCTCTACCTCGATTGTTACTGTCCATCATTCTCGTCTAAAAAAATGAATTAAAAAGACAAATTAAACTAACAAATAAAAAAAATAGTGAAGATCTACCTCTATTGTTATCTGAAATCGCCATAAAATCGCTTTTCTCTTCTTCCTCTTTCTCTTTCAGCTAAGTTAGAATGAATTGTGAGTGGGTAGGAGAGAGAAAAGTGACTTTTATATGGGTTTATAGCAGACCGCCCCTGTACGTATGAGGCGGTTTGGTGTAGGCAGTGGACCGCCCCACTGGGGGGCAGTTTGGTTTTAATAGTGGAACGCTCCAATATGGGGCGGTCAGGGTACTTTTTAATAAAAATTTGAGATTGAGGACAAATTTGCTATTTTTTTAAGGTATTAATAAAAATCACGGACTAAGTACCCACTGTATTAAGTAAAAAAAAATTGTGCAATTACATTAGTTTCATTATTTTTTTAAATGCTACAGAAAAAAAGTAGGCATTAGGCAACCTCATATCTTCCTTCAATTATTTGAATGTAACTACAACTTATATTTTTTTTCCGAGGCTTAATCGGTGGCAGAGTAGTAATTCCCGCGAAGTCGCGAAACCAATGACCAATTGATTCCCTTGGACGCTCAGATCAAACTAAGTACCCATTGTATTAGAGTTACATGTAGAATGGGAAAAACGCGCCGTCCCGTGCCGTGACTAACACGTTGTGATTTTGGTCTCGTGCCATGCCGTGTCGTGACCAAGTTAATTTTTCACGTGCCGTGCCGTGACCAAAATATCAAGGGGTGGTCACGATACGCGAATTGTCACGCCACGTGAGTCACGCTGTGCCTAAACGTGCCGTGACCATACGTGACTCGCGTGACTTGTGTGACCATTTAATCATAATTTAAGTTAGTTTATTCAAGATTCACCACTAAATCAATATCTAATGGTCCTAATTACACGTGACTCGCGTGACTAAGTGTCGTGCCGTGACTAAATATTTCACGTGCTGTGCCAAAGTTTCAAAAGATAAGCACGGCACGCGAATGATCACGGCACGTGAATGACACTCGTGCCGTGCCGTAACCGTGCCGTTCCGTGACGGAACCGGCTCCGCCGTGCCATTTTTCCCACTCTAGTTACATGCATCACAAAATCCGAATTTCCCCTGTGTTTTTTACCACTTTTTTATTTTTTTAGGAATACGAAAAAAAAAAAAAAAGGTGTTTTTGACGACTTGACCTGTTGACTGCTAGTCTCCTCGTGCTATATATTTGCCAGTTACCTTATTTTACTGAGACCAACTGGTTCATGAGCATTCTATTCACCTGCAAGAGAGAAAGAGAGAGAGAGAGAACACACTATCAATCAGCTATTTTCTCTCTTTATCTAGATTTTAAAACCAAAATAAGAAAGAACACACTTTATATATCCTCTCTGATGCATTTCTTAGTTTTTCTCTGTCTGCTCATCTTTTACCTCCTCTTAGCAGCCAACGCAGAATACTTCTATTACGTCTGTGACAGTTTTGAAGGTACCAGTACAGGTAACTACACGAACAACAGCACGTACCACTCCAACCTTAACCTTCTCTTCTCAGCTTTGCGCTCCAATTCTACTGGTAATGGTTTCGCGGCTGGTACCGTCGGTGCAGTGCCAGATAAGGTGACAGGTATTGCCCTCTGCCGTGGTGACCTCGATACCTCCACTTGCTCCACTTGCCTCTCCCGAACATTGGTAAATTTCATTTAACTATTTGTTTCATTCCTAAGGATACTATTTCTCATGGTTTGGAAAATCGGCCGATTCCGAGTCAACTCGGTATTGGCCGTGTCCGATCCGATTTTCACCCGAGTTTCGCGCCCATGCGAGTTTTTCAGCAAAAATCGGTTGAACAGTGTTTGACTCGGCCGAGTTAGCCGATTTTCAGGCCGAGTCAGACCGAGTTTGACCCGAGTTTGACCGAGTTTGGCTGAGTCAGCCATTAAAACTGTGATTAAAATCATTTTATGTAAAAAAATGTTTGTAAAATGGCCGAGTTATACAGCTGTAGAGTTGCATACAAGCTGAAGTCATACAAATCTAAGTTAATTACTAATTTTGTTAGAATAGTACATATTAATGTTAGAATAAACGTACATATTTTTTGTTAGTTAAATATTAGTATACAAATCTAATTTAATTACTAATTTTGTTCTCCATTATTTTATTCGACATTATAATTAATTTATAATATCTTGTTACTTAATTTGAAATAGACACAACAATATCTCTGTTCGTATTTTAATACAGAGAACAATGAGATGATCCAGCCAGCTCGGCATATCTTCTGGCAATAAAAAATGTGTTCTATTTGTAATACTTGTATTACATTATATAATTAGTGGATTATTTGAGTATAATATTTTGTGTTAACATAGTTTTTCTATAAATTATTTTTTTACCAATTTTTTCCTACCTTTTGGCTACAAAACAAGGTTCAGCCAAAAAATCCGAGTTTCCGAGTCAACTCGGCCGATTCCGGCCGATCATCCGATTCCGATTCCACGGTCAAGAACCCGATTCCGATTCTGATTCCGAGTTTCAGAACCATGCTATTTCTCTTTGCTATTTTATAATGATGAGGTTGTTTACAGTCACATAGTAAATTCTAATTTCTTATAATCCAGTCTGTTCTTTCAACAATAGAATAATTTGGATATCAGGTAAATCAAATTGTCCTTATTTTTCATATTTGATAAATCAAGCAAATATATGTTTGCTGTTTATAATAAGAATTAGCAAATGGCTTCATTAGGTATTTCATTCAAAATAGTTTTTTTTTTTCTTTTAAATAGTGATCCACCGATTTCCATTGAAATCAGTAAACCATGAACAAGTACCCAAATAGGTATCTATCTAATCATGGCCAATATTACAGAATATATGTTCCAAAACATCAACACTTACATTTAGAAACTAAAACCTGGATCAACCTAAGTACTACCTAGCAAACCTTCAAAAAAAAAAGTACTACCTAGCAATACCTGCACAGAATTAACTGCCAAGGACATCAATTCATTCAACAAAACAACAAAGTATAACCCATAGCACAAAGTAAACACATGACCAAAACAACTTGAAACTTGTTAAAGCTGGTCCCAATCAACTGAAGCATCATCTTCGAAGTCTCTTCCAGACATTGGATTGAGGAGGTTGGCAGCCCCAAAATGCTCCATCATGGTTTGGAAAATCGGCCGATTCCGAGTCAACTCGGTATCGGCCGTGTCCGATCCAATTTTCACCCGAGTCTCGCGCCCATGTGAGTATTTCAGCAAAAATCGGTTGAACAGTGTTTGACTCGACCGAGTTGGCCAATTTTCAGGCCGAGTCAGATCGAGTTTGACCCGAGTTTGACCGAGTTTGGCTGAGTCAGCCATTAAAACTGTGATTAAAATCATTTTATGTAAAAAAATATTTGTAAAATGTTTGTAAAATGGCCGAGTTATACAGCTCCATGGTAAGGTCCAAAAAACCCCCGTGGTATTCCTCCTCCCTTGCCATAGCTAGAAGAATCTCCACTACCATGGTTAGGTCTCTGCCCTCCTCCTCTTCATCCTGATCTGGTATGTCCTTGACATCAGTGGGAAGGATAAGGCACAATTTAGAGTAAGTGAACCGTAGATCCTGTACAGTGTCACAGGAATAAATGAAACCAATAAAAGAAGCAATCCAATTCCAAATTTGCTTAATGTCAGAACATTGAACAAATAAATGATTAGTGCTTTAAGGCTGACTGCAAAAAGACACAGTCAGTACATCCCTGCCAGCCTCTATTACTTAAACTAACCATGGAACCAATTTGGGTCCGATGCCCATCGGACTCAAAGTGAGTTCGATGGGTTCGATGACCGTCCGATATGCTTTTAAGATTCGCGTCAGCAACTTTCGCATATACTTTCGTGCACACGAATTTTAAAGTGGATCGGACGGTCCCTAAACCCATCGGACCCAAATTTGAGTCTGATGGGCATCGGACCCAAGCTGTTCTCACTAACCGTAGCTAGTTAACACCTTATTTTTCCTAATTAACCATAAAAAGATCTTAACCTTTAAAGGAATTTTAGACTGCCATATAGTATCATAGTCCTTGTTAGGTATACCACCATACTCTAACCACCTATAGAAAGAATGTACATAAAGTCATGCTTATGAGTTATGAGACCATCTCCAAAGCAATCTGTCCTCCAAAGAGAAATTAGGAGTAAAGTGTAAAAATTTAGATTGTAAGTCATTCCATTCTTGCAAATACACACCGGTAAGTTGTCTTCTAAACTCTAATCATTCAAAATAGTCTAACTCGAATAAAAAGTAAAAACTTAAGCCGTTCATTGGTAAATTCAAAATCATAATAACTACTTATAATGTGGCTTCAAATAAAAATTTCAGGATATATTGAATCTATGCCCTTATTATAAGACGGCGTGGATGTGGTACAATAGTTGCTACATGTATTTCTCGAGCCAATATTTTCTCTCCTCATTAGCCAACTCACCAAATCAGAGCCTGGTCACTACAGAAAAAGTTACTGTGGACCCCACCCGGTTTGACGGGGCAGTCCTCCAGCTTATGTCAGAGATGAAATCATGGGCTGTCAACAACTCAACCAAATTATTTGCCACAGGAGTTGCTACAAATTTCTCGACTGAGTATCCTATCATCTATGGTCTTGTGCAGTGCACCCCAGACATGACCAAGTCCCAGTGCCAGGTATGATTGGTTAGGCATGGTAATATGTAAAGGTATTATATATGGTCTTGTTGCTGTTACTCATGTCTGGTACATGTACGTCCAAATAAGTGTCATACTGTAATTATATATTACCTACAAGTAGTATTTACCATGTGACATACCTGACAACATTGGTGCCACTAAGGGCAGTCGCTGTTGCATTTATTGTGGCCATATATTAATTCAGTGTTGTTGCCGAGGGCATAGCCAGAAATTTTGCCTGAGGTAGGCAATTTCTTTTACAGAGGTAGGCAACAAACCATAGTCAAATGGGATTCATACCGGTTTGTTCAAATTCAGGGGTAGAGTTGCCTAATCCTGGTTGAACGTAGGCTCTGCTTATGGTTGTTGCGCTGACACACAACAACTGAAAAATATTGAAACTAATATATATCAATATATTTTTCCAGGATTGTCTTCAAAACCTAATTGATGACTTTCCTAAGCTTGTTAGTGGAAGAATTGGGGCAAGAACAATTGGTATACATTGTAATATCAGGTATGAGTCGGCTACTTTCTATGAAGGTCCTCACATGGTACGAATTGATGGCACATTATCCTCCCAAGTATTGCCACCTGTAACAAATAAAAGTAAGTGGTCGGACGTGTTTGCAATAATGCCTAAACCAAGGACCATCTGTTTATTTTTGTCTACATCAAAAATTACACACCAGTTATTTTAGATGAGTATATGCATGTTAATGCATCATTGCATCATTTTTTTTAATATTAGTTAATTTAATGACCATTTACTTGACAAAGATATACAAAAGTAATAATTAGACATAGTATTATAAGAAATATTTTGGCCATTGTGTGATAATTTGCAAATTGCATCAGTTAGAGGTCAATTTGGATAGGTAATGACTTGCACTGAAATGGACAAAAGAAATGGATATTTGCGAAGCCATGTATTGACAGAAAACAACACTTCGATTTGTAGCACAAAAACCATGTGCATTATGTACTTCGTCGCATCAACTTCTACTGATACTGAAATCGAAATAGTTGATTGTATTAAGAAATAGGCTCCTCAATTTTTCCTTGACTTAGATTTGAAAATCAAATTTGCTTGGATATATAATTCAAACTGACTCCATTTTGAAAATATATTTTCTCTGATTGTCAGAAATTAATGAGAATTGAAGTTCATAATATTTATTTCATCCTCACAGGGATCAAGATGTAGTTAACTCAATAATTCCTTTTTACCTTGAGTAGATTTGTATTTGGATAAATCCTTTTATCCTTCCATCCTCACAGGCCTTTAATCAGTAATTTGTAAATTAGGTGGACCTATATGTCAAATTGTCTCTAGAAATGCCCTGATAAATTATAGTCCCGATAAGTGAGGTATCAGTATGCTTCCCCCTTTCAATTCTTGAAGCAATTATTTAATAATATGCAGGTAGTAAGACGAAAAGCAATGTTAAAGCTGTTGCCATCACTATCCCTGTGGTAGCTGCTGTATTATTATTAGCAATATTTTGCTTTTCTGTATATAAGAAGCGATCTCATAGAAGAAAAACATTTCTATCTGGTAAGTTATAAATTTAGTTGACAAAATAATTTATTATTACATAACTGTACCACTCTTTTATCTTGTTAGATTTTATTACATAACTGGAATTCATTAACTGTTTTTCATTGTTTGCAGAATTGGTCAACTCTGAGCCGAATAAAGAAAATAATGAATCATTTCTTATTAGTCTTTCTACACTGAAAGCTGCCACAGTAAACTTTGACGAATCCAATAAACTGGGTGAAGGTGGATTTGGTGCTGTTTATAAGGTATTTCTACACTAGCAATCTTTGAACAGCATTAAAATTTGTGAAATCGTCCATATAGTAACATTTTTTTCATTCAAGAATTATAAAACAGACATAATGGTAAATATCAAAAATGTCATTTTGAACATAAATTGGAAATTCTGAACTTTGAACATAAATGGAAAAACATTTAACTATATCTTGTATGTACATTCTTTGAAATTTTGATGTAGTTTACCTTTTTCTAATTGCCATGACAATTGTAATTCTACTTCTTACTGGCATCATCCAGGGCACACTTCCAAATGGGGAAGAGGTAGCAGTAAAGAGGCTTTCTCAAAGCTCTGCTCAAGGATTAGAAGAATTGAAAAATGAGCTAGTTATAGTTGCAAAGCTTAAACACAAGAATCTGGTACGAGTAGTAGGTGTTTGCTTGGAAGGACAAGAGAAGCTTCTTGTTTATGAGTTTCTTCCAAATAGAAGCCTTGACACCTTTCTTTTTGGTAACCAAAATTCTATTCTGTTTACATCAATTCTTTTCTTCATTTATGTCATTGATATTCATTGAAAAAAGTAGAGTAAAATAAAGTCAAACTACATAAAATAAAAATTATTATCATTGGCAACTTAAGGGTTCAAGGAATGAATTATGAGATCTGGTGATAAACTCGTTGGTCTGTATCAATTTAAGTACTGCTCAAGTTTTTTTTCCTAACATTCATGTGGTATTATGTGACAGATAATGAAAGAGGGCAAGAACTGGACTGGATAAAAAGATTGGCAATAATAAATGGCATTGCTCGAGGACTCTTGTATTTGCATGAAGAATCACAACTGAAGATTATACATAGAGATCTAAAAGCAAGCAATATTTTGTTGGATTCTGATATGAACCCTAAAATT
This sequence comes from Carex parvula, assembly GCA_025461045.1. Classification (NCBI taxonomy): domain Eukaryota; kingdom Viridiplantae; phylum Streptophyta; class Magnoliopsida; order Poales; family Cyperaceae; genus Carex; species Carex parvula. Next base: position 851,784 of record JAJGRW010000974.1, on the reverse strand, counting down.
TCAGACTTTGGTCTCGCTAGATTGTTTCTAGTAGACCAGACTGTACATGTCACAAGACGGGTCGTAGGTACATTGTGAGTGCACTGTGATCTGTAATATCATCATTTTTGCTCAACTCATTTTTTATTTCCATACTTGATCCATTAGAAAAAAATTTCCAAGCTACCAACACCAAACCAAATGTTCCTTTTATTTTGCGGCTAACACCAAACTTCTCACATCAGATCAGGTGCAAATTGACTGAATCTCCTTACCCTTTGTAATTTGACTTGTAACTCTGCTTCAGATTTGACTGATCAGAAGTTCGAAATCAACAGTAATTTACTCAGCTTGATATTCATCAAGTTTTCTGCTCAAGAAAAACTGAAGCACAACATTAACAACAGTTAATGGATTTGTTTTATTTGTATAACTCCAGTCCAATAAATGCTTACAAATAGCCCAAATAATGAATGTTAAATGCCAATTTTAGGAACAATGAGGCATCCCTTTTAATTAGTCCTATTATGTGAACTGTACAGTGGCTATATGGCACCTGAGTATGCACTGCATGGACGCTACTCAATCAAATCAGATGTGTTTAGTTTTGGTGTTTTGCTTTTAGAGATCATTACTGGGAAACGATGTTGTGGTACATTTGATACCGAACTGAGTGAAGACCTTCTGAGCTCTGTAAGAATTCTAAACCATTTCTCTTGAATTTATGTTATAAATGCAATTCAGTATTCATGTAAGCTCCGAAAAGATCACAAGGGCCAATTTAATTCATGTATGCTGCAAGTGCCAAATGATCATCAATACCCTGTAAAACTAGAAATATCATCAAAACCTTTACATTTAGTATCCTGTTTACCCCTACAAATAACCAAAATTCTCTATTTAACTTGCTCACTGTTAATAGATAACCTAAATAATCTTAAATCTTCTATTGTTGCTTCTCTACAAATTGTGGAAGAATGTATAGTGGGTGATTTGGCTATTTACAAGATGTCAGTGTACCAGGGGGCCAAAGATATATTCATGTTTTGCCATGATGTGCATGATATTTTGTTGTTTTGAACACAGATCAGGGCTTAAGACCGTTCTCTTTTGGGAAAATTTGAGGCCTCATATGCAGTTATAATTTGCACATGTAAGATATTTATTACAGTTATATCTTAATTTTTAATGGTGGAATTTCAGACGTGGGAGCAATGGTCAGCGGGTACAATAACTAAACAGGAGCACCCAATCATGATCTCCCAACAATGAATAAATCCGGTACATACATATAGTCCTCTCTGTGTGTCGAGGACCTAAAGGAATACGTACCCCGCATGTCACATGGAGTGATCAGCTTGTTAGCAACACCGTCTATCTCCAACGCACACCTTCGAAGCCAGCATTTTACCTAAGAAGAGAAGGTGGTGATTCTAGTGATGGGTCACAGAAAAACTTGGTGCCAGTGTCTAAGAACGAGATGACTATTTCAGAATTTGAGCCGAGATAGACGACTGGTCGAGAAAACAGTTCTTTGCTCTTTACTTCGTTCAGAAAAAGAGATGCTATTTGGAGATTTTGACAATATAAGTTTGTATTATTACATCATATCTAAAATGTTCGTTTTCATATCTAAATTAAAATAATGACAATGAAATTACTTAGTTGTCAAGAAAGAAAACAATAACTTGAAGAACATTTTATCTATCCTGATTTTAAAATTTAACAAAAATATAAAATGTTTTTAGAAGTTTAGTATCACTATGCTTAATTACTTTCTGAATGAATGTATTCGCGAGTAATTCTGAACTCATACGTCAAATAGTTAAAATGATGAATTTTTTTTCTATTGAGTGTTTGTATCTAATAGATTTTATCAATTTTTTTTTTGTAGTATTGGATGACGTTTGAAAGTATTAATATCAAGTACTGCAAGTATTCTACCTCGTAATACAAGTGTGAATAGTTCATGTATCAATTGTTTGTATCTAATAGATTCTATTAATTTTTTTTTCTTGTGGTGTTGGATGACGTTTGAAAGTATTAATATCAAGTATTGCAAGTATTATCTTGTAATACAAGTGTGAATAGTTCATGTATCAGTGTTTGTATCTAATAGATTCTATCAATTTTTTTGCATTAGATGACGTTTGAAAATATTCGTTCCAAGTTTAATTGCAATCGATTTCTAAGCTTTTCTTTTATTTAATAGAATCGAAATTTTGAATTACAAAAACACATAGACACTTATATTTTGTGAATATCATAAAAGTGCTAATTTGTTTTGCATCTCATCTCATTATACTGTACAGTATGGATTTGATTCTATAAAATATTAACAAACTGAAATTGATCTACCAAAATCAACCATAACCTGATCTAGTGCAGTTTCACCCGTTTCATAACTCATTTTTGGATCGATCGAACGGACATGGTAGTTGTAAACAGAACTTTACCGGACAAAGGAACGAGTCTAGTCGGGATACACGGCCAACACAATAATTAAATATCAGATTAAACCACAATAAGTCAATCAAATCAACATATACACAATAATTAAAGGGGAATTTCACGTATACCCCTCAAAAACTTCAAAATTACATATTTCTCTCTCTAAACTTTGAAATTACGTATTTTCCCCTCTAAATTTTAAACTCACAAGTTTATCCATTTTATTGTCTTTTATATTAAAACAACGAGGCATCCGTTTAATTAGTCCTATTATATATGTGAATTGTACAGTGGGTATGGGCACCTGAGTATGCACTGCATGGACGCTACTCAATCAAGTCAGATGTGTTTAGTTTTGGTGTTTTACTTTTGGAGTCATTACTGGGAAACGATGTTGTGGTACATTTGAAACTGAACTGAGTGAACACCTCCTGTGTTAGAAGTGTCTTACATGCCATAATATTTTGGGCTATAATTAATAGTTAATTACTGAAATTGAATAT